>SJYQ01001605.1:252604-289792 GCA_006410935.1 Redunca redunca | reverse complement strand
AAGTCACTGTTGGGCTTGTAATCTGTCGGTTTTAATTATTCATTTATGTATCGTTCCTGTTATGATGCCCTCTGTGCTTCCAGGGCTCGCCACAGACTCGGCAGGGAGAGTGTTTCCTGGTGTTTGGAAACCTCTCTTCTTAAAGTTCCTTTCCCGGGTCGGGCTTCCCTACCCAGGACGGAGCTCCCTCCCCACCTCCTTTGTCTCTCTTTTCGTCTTTTATATTTTTTCCCTACCTGTTTTTGAAGGCAATGATCTGCTTTTCTGGGTGCTTGATGTCCTCTGCCAGCATTCAGAAGTTGTTTTGTGGATTTTGCTCGGCGTTGAAATGTTTTTTTTTTGAGGAATTTGTGAGGGAGAAAGTAATCTCCTGGTCCTATTCCTCCGCCATCTTCTCTCTCCTCTGCTGCTTATTTTCATTTTTATTTTCATTACTCTGAAGTGAAGAAGATACTTTGACTTGATATAGAATTCTAGGTTGACAATTTGAAGTACTTTAAAGATATTGCTACTCTCTTGTTGCTTATGTTGTTTCTCTGAGAAATCTGCTCTTCCTTTTTTTCTCTGTGCATAAATGTCTTTTTTTCCCCCTCCTATGGCTGCTATAAATTATTCTCTGTCATTAGTTTTGAACAGTTTTATTATGGTGTGCCTTGATGCGGTTTTCTTGTTTTGTTTTTGTACTAGGAATTCTGTAAGCTCGATTTTTAGTTTTCACTAACTTTAGTAAACTTTGACCTTTGTTTCTTCTGTCTCCCATTTATTTCAGGGACTCCAATAATATGAATAGTAGGCTATTTATGTTTGTCCTATACATCTCCATTGTTCTTTTCTGTTCTGAAATTCTTTTTTTCTGTGTGCTTCATTTAATATAGAAGTTAGGCATCGGAAACTAGTGTTTGAATTTAATTTTTTTCTTTTGCAGTCTAATCTCCATTAATCCTATTCAGCGTAGTTTTTATTTTGACCATTGTAATTTTCACTTGTAGAATTTAAATTCTAATCTATTTGATGTCTTAGTTGTCTCTTACTTTTCAACCATGTGGAATAAATTTATATTAACTTTCAGTGCTCTTGTCTTCTGTTTGTTAAATCTGTGTCAGTGCTTTGATTGATAGCTTTTTCTCCTAATTAATGGTTTTACTTTTTTTCTAGTTTGCATGTCTGACATTCTTTAATTAGATACTGCTGTTGCTGCTGCTAAGTTGCTTCAGTCATGTCCGATTCTGTGCAACCCCATAGACTGCAGCCCACCAGGCTCCCCCGTCCCTGGCATTCTCCAGGCAAGAACACTGGAGTAGGTTGCCATTTCCTTCTCCAATGTATGAAAGTGAAAGTGAAGTCTCTCAGTTGTGTCTGACTCTTAGTGACCCCATGGACTGCAGCCTACCAGGCTCCTCTGTCCATGGGATTTTCCAGGCAAGAGTACCGGAGTGGGGAATTAGATACTAGATACTGAGAATTTTATTTTGTTCCATGGTAGATATTTTTGCATTCATGCAATGTACTTGAGTTTTGTTTTGGGAGACAGTTAACTGAATTGGAATCTGGTCCTTTTGATTCCTACTGATACATGGCAGAAGCCAACACAATATTGTAAAGCAGTTATCCTCCATTTAAAAATAAATTTAAATTAAAAAAGGAGTTTTACTTTTTCAGTTTTAGATATATTTGTATTCCTGAAAGTATTCTTGAATTTTGTTTTGGGACAAGGTTAAATTAATTTAAAACTGGTCCTTTGGACTCTTGCCTTTAATATTTGTTGGGTGGGCCCAGAGCAGCATTTAGTCTAGGGTTTATTTCCCATTCATGAAAAAGGACCTTTAATACTCTACCCACTGCTTTCATAATTATGAATTTTTCTAGTCTGGCTATTGGGACCTATTCCTATTACCAGGAATGCTGAATCCTGTTCCTCTAATTCTTTGAGATGTTATTTTCACAACTACAGGTACTTTCTGGTTATTACTCAAGGGGAACTCTCTACACTTCTCTGGAATTCTTTCACTGTGCAGCTCTCCCCTCTTTAGCTGCCTTGTACTCTTAACTATTTCTCTTTCATTAAGGAGTCCTTCATGCTCTGCATAGGATAACCCTCCTTGTATTGTAGTCTCGAATCTTTCTTGTGGCAGTAAGGCAGAGTTTCTTAGGAGAGCTTTGTATATGCCAGGAATCTGACCTGGGCTGGAAATTTATCTTTCCTTCTTTGAGGCTTGCACACTATAGGTTTGATACATCATCTTAGCTGTAAATTAGGTTTATGTTGTCTAATTGTGAGTTGTCTTTGCAAAAGAGCACGTGGTCACTTTTTATTCTTCAAATGTAGATAAATGTAATTTTCTGATTATAGTTTCTTAGATTATCAGTAAGTTACCCATTGAATAAGAATAATTCCTCTAGATGTGTAGAATTATGACCTGATTATAGTGTTAATTTTTGTTTCTTTTTTTAGAATGAGTATGGGAATATTTGGAGATGGCATTGGGAATATTAAGGGCTTCCTTGATAGCTCAGTTGGTAAAGAATCTGTCTGCAATGAGGAAGACCTGGGTTCATCCCTGGGTTGGGAAGATCCCCTGGAGAAGGGAAAGGCTACCCACTCCAGTATTCTGGCCTAGAGAATTCCATGGTCTATATAGTCTATGGGGTCCCAAAGATTTGGACACGACTGAGTGACTTTCACTTCACTTCCCAGGACTGTTAAGCTATGATGAATATTACTTTTATTATTTTTCTCACTGCTACTAGGTCTTTGGTCAGGTATTATAACTGCCATAGGCCATGATGGCATTGTAACGTAGTATCTTTAAGTAGTGATTTTTAGGGAAGCATTGAGGCTTTTAAGGTTATTATTTCTGTTTGTGCTGATTGTGAAGGTCATTTGAAATAACATTTGAATCTTGGTGGTGTTATTTACAACAGCTTACATGTTGTTAATATGTACTTATATTTTATATGCTCTTCGTCTGTCCTGTTCAAACAGAAGTAATCCAGGGGATGAGTCTATCCACGTCTTGAGTGTTGATGAGAAGAACAAGTTAGGAGCCAAAATTATCAAGGCAGAGATGATGGGCAATATGGTAAGGCTTATATTTTGTTCTTTTGGAGAATAATTACTAAATATTTAACTTCTTACAAGTAATTTTGGCAGTTCCTAAGCTATGGGGATATAGCATCTTTTGACAATAATGCTGCTTATTCTTTGAAGAGAGTCCTGAGCACTCCTAAGAACAGTATTGTCTACTTCTAAGTAAACTGTGTAATTTGTCAAATTTTTAAAATTTATGATTTTAGGGAACTAAATGCTTTTAAATTTTCTTTTTAAGTTGGATATTTGCTTTATTCTTTTATTTATAACTTATTGAACATAGTTGAGGGAAATACAGAAATGTCACTGTCTTCCTTTGCTTTTTAGTCATATTTTATTAATAATGTGTTACTTTCTTAAATTCCCTTACTTAGCAACTTTAAAATTGAGCTACCAAAAAGAATGGTTAATTAATTTTTTCAAATTTTAGGCAACATGTTTGTGCCTGACTGTGTTACATGCTTTGTGTAGCTCACTTAATTCCCATGATAATGTTGTGATTTGAGACTTAACCTGAGAATTGAGTAGAAATGAAATTATTTGGTAAGAGTGGCATCTATCTATTTATTATTGTCACATTCCTCTTATACAAATACATGTTACATTGCACATATCAGAATGGCAAAGTCAGACAGCTTTCTGTGTCTTGAAAAAATTGATTCTCTTGTAGTCATATGTTACGTACACATCTCAAATCCAAATATAAGTCATCTTAAGTAGTCTTCTGTTTTGGTGCACTATCTATGTGACACTCTGTAGTAGAACAAAAAGTGAACAAACCTGATACTTCTATTTTTATCAGTGTGTATCTCTAATAAAAATCATATCTTGCATATGATGTGCTCTCTCTCTTTGAATCTGATCCTTTATGACACTGAACGTAAGCTCAACCCAGAAATTATTAAGCGAGACAGACCACCACCAACAGCAAGAAAATAACATTTGTGTTTTGAAAGCACAAATAAATCGGTTAAAATAGTGAAAGGAAGGTAACCATGTTAGGAGATTAACCTGTGTTAAAAGAAGTGTTCTGTGTTCATGGAACCACTGCAGTGGAGAAAACTGTCTTTGCTTGTCATAGTATTCTATTCATTTAATTTATTTCATTGTGATTTATTGTTTTATATGTTAGTATTTTTTTATAAATTTTTATAGATTTCTTAGAATAAAAATGAAATGCATTCAGTTTTTATCTAAATTACCTATCAACAGTAAATAAGGTATTATTTTAAATACTATGATGGCTTTCTTTTTAGAAATAACTGAAATTCTGAGCATTGGAAGTTTATAGTATCTAAGGAATTATAAAAATTTCCTTCTTAAGGGTATGCATTTCTTTTATCTTCTGTAAACTATATGTCCTTGTAATTATTTGCTATTAAAATATACATTTCCATAAGTATTTGAGAATTTTGTAACACAGATGAATTCATTAAAAAGTAATGCATTAGACTGTGAGCCTGGAAAGTGAATTTAGGTGTTAGCTACTTGAATGTTGAGGGCTTCCCAGGTGGCTCAGTGGTAAAGAATCTACCTGTCAATGCAAGAGATGCAGCTTTGTTCCCTGATCCGGGATGATCCCCTGAAGAAGAAAATGGTAACCCACTCCAGTATTCTTGCCTGGAGGACCCCATGGACAGAGAGCCTGCCAGTCTACAGTCCAGGGGGTCACAGAGTTGGGCATGACTCAATGACTGAACATCATCATCATCATATGAATTTGAAATATTCTACAAATGGATTAAACTATATATCACACGTGTTTTTCTTATCTTTTCTATTTGAAGGAATTAGCTGAACAACTTAAAGCCCAGCTTGATAAGGCAAATAAATTCCAAGACACTGTAACACAGATATCATCAAAAAAATCTAGGATAGAGGTAAGTAATAACAGGTTGATTATAGGTAGCCAATTACCTTGTGTAATACTTCTGCTTGGCAGTGGTATTATTTAATGTTGAATGTGTCTGTATCTCTTATTGGTGTGTTTATATATGTTTATGGTTGTTTGCTTGTTTTTAATATTTGTTTTCATATGTATTCTCTTATCTTATATCATTGTGTCCTGATGGACAAAAGCCTATGTCTAGGGTCAAGGGGGCTTGGTTTTATTCTGGGCTCTGCCATTTACTGACTGAACTTGCACAAGTCAAACTGGTCATTAACTTCTTTTTGTCCAGAATGAGACACTTGAATTTGATATCCCTCTCATGTAAAATATTTTGTTCTAGGATTCGTTTGCCTATCTATTGTTCAATAAAACAGAAAAAAAAATCTGTGGAGTATTATTTGAACAGGAAGAGAGAGATAATAAACTGATAAAGATAATAAACTATACAGCAGTGATAAAGATAATACAGTGATAAAGATAATAAACTGTACAGCATAGTAGAAAGTTACATGTCCTAAGCAGGGTAGAGGGAATCTTGAGTGTCAGTTATGCTGTATATTTATGTGTGTGTGTCTTGGGATACACAGGCTAATTCATTAGAAAAGTGACCATGATGCAAGGACTTGAAGTAAGTTAAACAGTGATCTCTGTGTATCTGAGTGAAGAGCACTGTGGACATAAGGAACAGAAGATTGGATGTGTGTCCAGTATTTAGATAAAATAGCAAGGAGACCAGTGTTGGTGGAGTGAAATGAGTGAAAGAGAAGAAAGTGGAAGATCCAGATTAGAGATTCTGTGGGAAGCCAGATCATGTTAAGCTTAAAAGTCAAGAAAGTAGGTTTTTATTCTGGGTGAGAAGTAAAACTGTTTCAGCTTTTTGAGCAGAAAATGTATTTTGACAGAACCATCCTGGCTTTTTTGTTAAGAGTAGATTTAAGGAGAATAGGGCAAACATGGGGTCTAATTAAGCTTTTGCATTAATGCACATAAGAAAGAACAGTGAACTTGACTAAGATAGTAGCTGAAGAGATGTTTGAAGTAATTAGATTTTTTATATGCATAAATGTTTTCCGTGTATATTTTGAAGGAGAGCTGACTTGATTATTGTGATGGTTTAGAAGAGAGAGGAATATGAATTAGTGTTGAGAATCTTTGTATATATAGTCATCAAAGATATTTTCTGTTTTGGCAATATCTTTGTCTGGTTTTGATTATCAGGGTGATGGTGGCTTTATAGAATGAATTTAGAAGAGTTTCTTCCTCTTCAATCTTTTTGAAGTGTTTGAGAAGGATCACTGTAAGCTCTTATTTGTGTATCTGGCAGAATTTCCCAGTGAAACCATCTGGTCCTGGACTTGTTTTTTGCAGGAAGGATTTTTATTTTTACAGATTTGATTTCAGTTCTAGTGAAATTCATCAGTCTTTTCCAAATTATCTACTACATTTTTGTTCAGTGTTGGTAGGCTGTGTGTTTCTAGAAACTTCTCCAGTTCTTCTAGGTTGTACACTTTGTTGGCATGTAATTGTTTCTAGTATTTTCTTTTGGTACTTTTGTACAATGTTGGTTGTTATTTCTCTGGTTTTATTTCTTCTTATTTTTTTGGGGGGGTCCTCTCTTTTCTTAAAGTTCTTGGTCAGAGATTTATTGATTTTGTTTATTCTTCCAAAGAACCAGCTCTGGGTTTTATTGATATTTTTCTGTTTTTTAAAAAATTATTTATTTATTCTCTGACCTTTATTATTTCCTTCCTTATCCTATCTTTAGGTTTTGTTTGTTTGTTGTGTAATTCTTTTAGGTGGCAAGTTGTGTTCCTTATTTGTGATTTTTCTTGTTTTTTTGAGAAAGGCTTGTATCGCTGTGAACTTCTCTGTGCATTGGCTGCATCCCATAGATTTTCTGTGATTGTGTTTTCATTGTCATTTATCTCAAGATATTTTTTAACTTCCTCTTGATTTCATCATGACCCTTAGTTTTTAAGTAGTATGTTGTTTAGTCTCCATATTATTGTTTTTTTTCCTAGTTTCTCATTTAATATTTGATTTCTAGTTTCATGCAATTGTGGTCAGAAAAGATGCTTGAAAAAATTATTATACTCAAATTTCTTGAGGATTGTTTTGTGTCTTAGTTTATAGTGAATTCTAGAGAGTGTTCTATTCACACTCGAAAAGAATTTGTATTTTTTGTTTGTTTGTTTTTATATAGAGTCCTGAAAACATAAATGGCATTTAAGTGTTCTGTTGTATCATTTAGAATCTCTGTTGCCTTATTGATTTTCTGTTTGGAAGCTCTGTCCATTAATAGGAGTTCTGTATCAAGTCTCATACTATTTTTGTATTCCCATCATTTTCTCCCTTTATGTATGTTAGTATGTGTTTATTACTTTGGGTGTTCCTATATTGGTTGCACATATGTTAATGAGTGTAAAGTCCTCTTCTTTTGTAGATCTTTTTATTATTATATGGGCTTCCCTTGTGGCTCAGCTGGTAAAGAACCTGCCTGCAGTGCAGGAGACTTGGGTTCGATCCCTGGGTTGGGAAGATCCCCTGGAGAAGGGAAAGGCTACCCACTCCAGTATTCTGGCCTGGAGAATTCCATGGACTGTATAGTCCATGGGGTCGCAAAGAGCTGGACATGACTGAGTGACTTTCACTTTCACTTTATTATTATATAGGGTTCTTCTTAATCTCTCTTTATATCCATTGCCTTAAAGTCTATTTTGTTTGAGAAGAGTATTGGTACCCCGCTTTCTTGCAGTTATATTTGCATGAGCTGTCGTTCTCCAACCCATCATATTCATCTATGTGTGTCTTTTGCCCTAAAGTTGGTTTTCTGCAGGTAGTTTATTGTAGGCTCTTCTTTTATCATCTAGTCAGCCTTTCTGTGTCTTTTTTTTTTAATTTATCTTTTTATTGAAGGATAATTGCTTTACAGAATTTTGTTGTATTTTGTCAAACCTCAATATGAATCAGCCATAGGTATACATATATCCCCTCCCTTTTGAACCTCCCTCCCATCTCACTCCCTGTCCTACCCTCTAGGTTGAAACAGAACCCCTGTTTGAATTTCCTGAGCCACATGGCAAATTCCCATTGGCTATCTATTTCACATATGGTAATGTGAGTTTGCATGTTACTCTTTCCATATGTCTCACCCTCTCTTCCCCTCTCCCCATGTCCATAGGTCTATTCTCTATGTTTGTTTCTCCCTTGCTGCCCTGTAAATAAATTCTTCAGTACCATATTTCTAGATTCCATATATATGCATTAGAATATGATATTTATCCTCTTTTAGATTCATTTCACTCTGTATATTAGGTTCTAGGTTCATCCACCTCATCAGAACTGACTCAAATCTGTTCCTTTTTATGGCTGAGTAATAGTCCATTGTGTATATGTAACAAAACTTCTTTATTTATTCATCTGTTGATGGACGTCTAGGTTGCTTCCATGTCCTAGCTATTGTAAATAGTGCTGCAGTGAACAATGGGATACATGAGTCTTTCAGTTTTGATTTCCTCAGGGTATATGCCTAGGAGTGGGATTGCTGGGTCATATGATGATTTTATTCCTAGTTGTTTAAGGAACCTCCATACCATCTTCTATAGTAGATGCCTCAATTTATATTCCCACCAACAGTGCAAGAGTGCTCCCTTTTCTCCACACCCTCTCCAGCATTTATTGTTTGTAGACTTTTTGATCATGGCCTTTCTGACCAATGTGAGGTAATATCTCACTGTGGTTTTAATTTACATTTCTCTAATAATGAGTGATGTTAAACATTTTTCCATGTGTTTGTTAGCCATCTGTATGTTTTGGAGAAATGTCTGCTTAGGTCTTTTTCCCACTTTTTGATTGGGTTGTTTGTTTTTCTAGCATTGAGTTGTATGAGCTGCTTGTATATTTTGGAAATTAATCCTTTGTCAGTTATTTCCTTTGCTATTATTTTCTCCCATTCTGAGGGTTTTTTTTTCCCCACCTTGCATATAGTTGCCTTTGCTGTACAAAAGCTTTTAAGTTTAATCAGGTTCCACTTATTTACTTTTGTTTTTATTGCCATTACTGTGGGAGGTGGGTCATAGAGGATCTTGCTTTGATTTATGTCATTAAGTGTTCTGCCTATGTTTTCCTCCAAGAGTTTTATAGTTTCTGGTCTTATATTTGGGTCTTTAATCCATTTTGAATTTATTTTTGTGTATGGAGTTAGGAAGTGTTCTAATATCATCCTTTTACATACAGCTATGCAGTTTTCACAGCACCATTTGTTGAAGAGGCTGTCTTTGCCCCATTGTATATTCTTGCCTCCTTTGTCAAAAATAAGGTACCCATAGGTGCATGGGTTTATTTCTGGGCTTTCTGTTTTGTTCCATTGGTCTATATTTTTGTGCCAGTACCATACTGTCTTGATGACTGTAGCTTTGTAGTATAATCTGAAGTCAGGAAGGTTGATTCCTCCATCTCCATTCTTCTTTCTCAAGACTGCTTTGGCTATTTGGGGTCTTTTGTGTTTCCATTTGAATTATGAAACTTTTTGTTCTAGTTCTGTGAAAAATGTCATTGGTAATTTGATAGGGATCACATTGAATCTGTAGATTGCATTTGGTAGTATAATCATTTTCAGAATATTGATTCTTCTTACCCAGAAACATGGAATATGTCTGTTTATGTCATCTTTGATTTCTTTCATCAGTTTGTTGTAATTTTCTGTGTACACTTCTTTTGTCTCCTTAGGTAAGTTTATTCCTAGATGTTTAATTCTTTTTGTTGCAGTGGTGAATGGGATTGATTCTTTAATTTCTCTTTCTGATTTTTCATTGTTAGTATATAGAAATGAAGGTGATTTCTGTGTATTGATTTTGTATCCTGCAGCTTTGCTAAATTCACTGATTATCTATAATAATTGTCTGATAACTATCTTTATCTCTAGTAATTTTCTGATACTATCTTTAGGGTTCTCTATGTACAGTATCATGTCATATACAAACAATGAGAGCTTTACTTCTTCTTTTCTGATCTAGGTTTGTTTTATTTCTTTTTCTTCTCTGATTGCTGTAGCTAGGACTTCCAAAACTATGTTGAATAATAGTGGTGAAAGTGGACACCTTTGTCTTGTTCCTGATCTTATGGAGAATGCTTTCAGTTTTTCACCATTGAGAATAATGTTTGCTGTGGGTTGATCATATATGGTCTTTATTATATTGAGATAGGTTCCTTCTATGCCCATTTTTTAAGTAGTTTAATTATAAATGGGTGTTGAATTTTGTCATAGTCTTTTCCTGCACCTATTGAGATTATTGTATAGTTTTTATCTGTCAATTTGTTAATATGGTATATCACATTAATTGATTTACGTATATTGAAGAATCCTTGCATGCCTGGAATAAACCCAAGTTGATCATGGTTAGTGAGCTTTTTGATGTGTTGTTGAATTCTTTTTGCTAAAATTTTGTTGAGGATTTTTGCATCTATGTTCACCAGTGATATTGGCCTGTAGTTTTCTTTTTTTTGTGACATCTTTGTCAGGTTTTGGTATTAGGGTGATGGTGGCCTCATAGAATGAGTTTGGAAGTTTACCTTCCTCTGCAATTTTCTGGAAGAGTTTGAGTAGGATAGGTGTTAGCTCTTCTCTAAATTTTTGGTAGAATTCAGCTGTGAAGCCGTCTGGACCTGGGCTTTTGTTTGCTGGAAGATTTCTGATTTCAGTTTCAATTTCCGTGCTTGTGAGGGGTCTGTTAAGATTTTCTATTTCTTCCTGGTTCAGTTTTGGAAAGTTGTACTTTTCTAAGAATTTTTCCATTTCTTCCATGTTGTCCATTTTATTGGCATACAATTGCTGATAGTAGTCTTTTATGATCCTTTGTATTTCTGTGTTGTCTGTTGTGATCTCTCCATTTTCATTTCTAATTTTATTGATTTGATTTTTCTCCCTTTGTTTCTTGATGAGTCTGGCTAATGTTTTGTCAATTTTATTTATCCTTTCAAAGAACCGGCTTTTGGCTTTTTTGATTTTTGCTATGGTCTCTTTTGTTTCTTTTGCATTTATTTCTGCCCTAATTTTTAAGATTTCTTTCCTTCTACTGACTCTGGGGTTCTCCATTTCTTCCTTTTCTAGTTTTGCTTTAGGTGTAGAGTTAGGTTATTTATTTGACTTTCTTCTTGTTTCTTGAGGTATGCCTGTATTGTTATGAACTTTTCCCTTAGCACTGCTTTTATAGTGTCCCACAGGTTTTGGGTTGTTTGTTTTCATTTTCATTTGTTTCTATGCATATTTTGATAACTTTTTTGATTTCTTCTGTGATTTGTTGGTTATTCAGAAGTGTGTTGTTCAGCCTCCATATGTTGGAATTTTTAATAGATTTTCTCCTGTAATTGAGATCTAATCTTAATGCATTATGGTCAGAAAAGTTACTTGGAATGATTTCCATTTTTTTTTTGAATTTATCAAGGCTAGAGTTATGGCCCAGGATGTGATCTATCCTGGAGAAGGTTCTGTGAGCACTTGAGGAAAAGGTGAAATTCATTGTTTTGGGGTGAAATGTCCTATAGATATTAATTAGGTCTAACTGGTCTACTGTATCATTTAAAGTTTGTGTTTCTTTGTTAATTTTCTGTTTAATTGATCTGTCCATCGGTGTGAGTGGGTTATTAAAGTCTCCCACTACTATTGTGTTTTTGTTAATTTCCCTTTTCATACTTGTTAGTATTTGTCTTACATATTGTGGTACTCCTTTGTTGGGTGCATATATATTTATAATTGTTTTATCTTCTTCTTAGATTGATCCTTTGATCATTATGTAGTGGCCTTCTTTGTCTCTTCTCACAGCCTTTGTTTTAAAGTCCATTTTATCTGATATGAGTATTGCCACTCCTGCTTTCTTTTGGTCTCTATTTGCATGGAATGTTTTTCCAGTCCTTCACTTTCAGTCTGTATGTGTCCCTTGTTTTGAGGTGGGTCTCTTGTAGACAACATATATAGGGGTCTTGTTTTTATATTGGTTGGTTCTTTTCCCAGTTGTTTTAGGTGTAAAGTTAAGTTGTCCATTTGATGTTTTTCTTGTTTCTTGAGGCAGGATTGTATTGCTATAAACTACCCCTTAGAACTGCTTTTGCTGCACCCCATAGGTTTTGAGTTGTCATGTTTTCATTGTCATTTGTTTCTAGGAATTTTTTAATTTCCCTTTTGATTTCTTCAATAACCTGTTGGTTGTTTAGAAACATATTGTTTAATCTCCATGTGTTTGTGTTTTTTATAGTTCTTTTCTTGTAGTTGATATCTAGTCTCATAGCATTGTGGTCAGAAAGGATGCTTGATATGATTTCAGTTTTCTTAAGTTTACTGAGGTTTGATTTGTGACCCAAGATGTGGGTCTATCCTGGAGAATGTTCTCTGTGCACTTGAGAAGAAGGTGTGTTCTTCTGCATCTGGATGGAATGTCTTGAAGATATCAGTGAGATCCATCTCATCTAATGTATCAATTAAGACTTGTATTTCCTTATTAATTTTGTTTTGATGAACTATCCATTGTTGTGAGTGAGGTGTTAAAGTCTCCTACTATAATTGTGTTACTGTCAATTTCTCCTTTTATGTCTGTTAATGTTTGTTTTATGTACTGAGGTGCATGTATCTTGGGTGCGTAGGTATTCACAATTATATCTTCCTCTTGGATTGATCCCTTGATCATTATGTAGTGTCCTTTTTTAACTCATGTAACATTCTTCATTTTAAGGTCTACTTTGTCTGATATGAGGATTGCTACTCCAGCTTCCTTTTGCTTTCCATTTGCATGGAATATATTTTTCCATCCTGTCAGTGTCAGTCCCTGTGTCTCCTTGGGTCTGAAGTGGGTTTTAGCCAGTATATATATGGGTTGTGTTTTTGTACCCATTCAGCCAGTCTGTGTCTTTTGGTTGGAACATTTAATCTGTTTACATTTAAAGTAATCATTGATATATATGTTCCTATTGCCATTTTCTTCATTGTTTGGGGTTGATTTTGTAGATTTTTTTCTTCTCTTGCATTTCTTACTATGTAAGTCCCTTTAACATTTGTTGTAAAGCTGGTTTGGTGGTACTGAATTCTCTTAACTTTTGCTTGTCTGAAAAGCTTTTGATTTCTCCATCGGTTTAGAATGAGATACTTGGTTTTACTCTGGTACAGTAATCTTGGTTGTAGATTTTTCCCTTTCTTGGTTGTAGATTTTTCCCTTTCAGTACTTAACATATATTCTGCCATTTCCTTCTGGCTTGAAGAGTTTCTGCTGAAAGATCAGCTGGTAAATGTATGGGGCTTTCCTTGTATATTACTTGTTGCTTTTCCACTGCTGCTTTTAATATTCTTTCTTTGTGTTTAATCTTAGTTTGATTAGTATGTGTCTTAGCGTGTTTCTCCTTTGGTTTATCCTGTATGGGACTCTTTGTGCCTCTTGGACTTGATTGACTATTTCCTTTTCCATGTTGGGGAAATGTTCATCTATAATCTCTTCAAAAATTTTCTCATACCCTTTCTTTTTCTCTTCTTCTGAGACCCCTATATTTTGAATGTTGGTACATTTGAGACTGTCCCAGAATTCTCTGAGACTATCCTCAGTTCTTTTCATTCTTTTTACTTTTTCTGCTCTTCAGAAGTTATTTCCATGATTTTATCTTCCAGCTCACTGATTTGTTCTTCAGATATTCTGCTTTTGATTCCTTCTAGAGTATTTTTAATTTCAGTAATTGTGTTATTTGTCTCTGTATGGTTATTCTTTAGTTCTTCTGGGTCTTTGTTAATTGATTCTTGCATTTTCTCCTTTCTACTTTCAAGAATTTTGATCATCTTTTCTCTCATTATACCGAATGCTTTTTCAGGTAGTTTGTGTTTTTCCTGTTCATTTATTTGGACTTCTGTGTTTCTAGTTTGCTTCTTCATTTATGCAATATTTCTCTGCCTTTTCATTATTATTTTTTTTTAAACTTATTGTGTTTGAGGTCTTCTTTCCCCAGTCTTCAAGGTTGAGTTATTTCTTCTTTTTGGTTTCTGCCCTCCTAAGGTTGGTCCAGTGGTTTGTGTAAGCTTCCTATAGGGTGAGATTTGTGCTGAATTTTTTTTTTTTGCTTTTTCCTCTGATGGGCAAGGCTGAATGAGGTGGTAGTCCTGTCTACTGATGACTGGGTTTGTACTTCTTTTGTTGTTTGGGTGAGGCGTCCTGCACTGCACAGGGTGCTACTGGTGGTTGGATGATGCTGGTTCTTGTATTCAAGTGGTTTCATTTGTGGGAGTTCTAACTATTTGATACTTCCTAGGGTTAGTTCTCTGGTAGTCTAGGGTCTTGGAGTTAGTGCTCCCACTCTACAGGCTCAGAGCTTGATCTCTTAGCTGCAGGTCTTTTGGAATCTGAGACTGAGCCACATGAGCTTTCCGCCGAGTTTGTTTTTGTTGTCCTGGTTTCCACCATGCTGGGCTTCTTGTCAGTTCCACTGTGCTGGATTTCTTTTGTGTTTGGCTTCCATAGCATGAGCTTTTGCCAGATTTGGCTTCTGCCGTGCTTGGTCTCTGCCTTGCAGGGGCTGAGCTGAGGTTATTTCAGCCAGGTTACATCCAGGTCATGGCACCAGATACATTGGGGGAGTGTATAATTTCCTCAGTTCTGTCTTGCAGCAGCAAAGATTTGAAACAGCAGACCAGTGTTAACAGCTTGGTTACAGCTCAGAGAGCACACTTACTTTTTCAAGCATCAGAACCTTCTGGTTTAGTTTCTTTTTGCTGCTCACATCTCTTCAGATTTTCCACTGTTGACTTGTCACTGTGGAAATTCTGCTATCCCACCGCCTGCTAAGCCTGCCCACCAGCCTGTAGCACCTCCCCAGGGCTGCCAGGCCCACACATCTCTTTTTGAGATCTTGGGTCTTCTTTACTTTCATTACTCTAAATTTTTTTTCATATAAATTTCTTGTCTCCTCTTTATTTGGTTGTTCTAGTAGGTTTTTATCTTTGTCCTTCACCTACAAGGTTGAAGGTATCTGTAAGCTGAGATATCCTTTAAAATATGACACTATTGATTAATACTAGTTGATTAATAGTGAAAATACATAATATAGTGTGTGCATGTAAATTTGAAAATTTGGATGCATTTTTTCCCTTTCTGTGTCAACAGGGAAAGTAAATCTCTAGTAATGAAATTGAAATAGGTTTTTAAATAATTAATTCTTTGGAGATATAGACTGAAATGCAAATAATTTGCTTAGTCTTGTTTTGAATTGATTTTTAATGTAGTTGTTAGCTAGTATACTTTATGTCATTTTTTTATTAGGACTTTTTCAGTGAAATTCTGTTTTTATCACAGAATGCAGTTTGGTGTATATTCAGTAAAAGTTCATGGGAATAACTTCTTTTGAAGAGTAGAAGTGAAAATCATTTGAGGGTTGTTAATTGAAAGAATACAAGTTACATGGAATACCATTGTGGTAGATAATTCAACAGGTTCATTCTGTCATTTAATTGCTTTCAAGATTTGGTAGGGTCTTTACTCTTTTTTTGTACCTGAAGCCTATATGGTGTTTGTCAGTATACTTCAGTGATGGTTTGAAGGGGACAAGATGTGGAATTTCAATCTCCTTCTGCTATGATAGAACTGACATTCTTTTTTTTTTTTAATTTTTTATTGTAACATAGTTGGTTAACAGTGTTGTGTTAGTTTCTAGTGTACAGCAGACTGATTCAGTTTATACATATACATGTGTCAATTCTTTTTGAAATTCTTTTCTGATTTAGTTTATTACTGAATATTTAGCAGAGTTCTCTGTGCTACACAGTAGTTCCTCTGGTTATCTGTTTTAAAAGTAGTGCATATATGTCAGTCCCAAGCTCCCAATCTATCCCTTCTGCCTGCCCTTCCCTAGTGGTAACCATAAGCTTGTTCTCTAAGTCTGTGAATCTGTTTCTGTTTTGTAAGTAAATTCGTTGGTGCCTCCCTCTTTTTTTTTTTTTTTCCTTTTTTTAGGATTCCACATATAAGCAGTATTACATGTGTTGTTCTTTCAGTGTCTGACTTATTTCACTCAGTATGACATTTTCTAGGTCTATCTGTTTTGCTGCAAATTGCATTTTTTTTAATTGCTAAGTGATATTGTACTCTATATGTGTATCATATGGTCTTAGCCATGCTTTTGTTGATGGACATTTAGGTTATTTCCATGCCATTGCTATTGTAAATAGTGGTGCAGTGTATATTGGGGTACATGTGTCTTTTTGAATTATAGTTTTCTCATGGTATATGCCCAGTAGTGGGATTGCTGGCTCATATGGTGATTCTGTTTTTAGCTTTTAGAGGAATCTACATACTTTTCTCCATAGTGGATATATCAATTTACATTCCCACCAATAGTGCCTGCACTTTTTCCAGCTTTTACTATTGGCAGATTTTTTGATAATGGCTATTTTGACTGGTGTGAAGTGACATCTCATTGTAGTTTTAATTTGCATTTTTCTAGTAATTAGCTGTGTTCAGCATCTTTTCAAACGTGCTTCTTTACCATCTGTATGTCTTCTTTGGAGAAATGTCTGTTTAAGTCATGTACCCTTTTTTGATTTTGTGTGTGTGTGTGTTAATATTGAGCCACATGAGCTGTTTGTAAAATTTGGAGATTAATCCCTTACTGGTTTCATTGTTTGTGAATATTTTCTCCCATTCTATTGGTTTTCTTTTCATATTACTCTGGGAGACAGCCTCAGGAAGATAGTACTGTGATTTACTTTAAAGAGTGTTCTGCCTATGGTTTCCTCTAAGTCTTTTTATAGAATCGGGTCTTACATTTATGTTTTTAGTCATGTTGAGTTTATTTTTGTGTATTTTGTGATGGCAAAAAATGTTCCAGTTTCCTTGTTTTACATGTAGCTGTTCTGTTTTCTTGGGAACATTTTTTAAAGAGAGCGTCTTCCTTCCCTTATATAGTCTTGCCCCCGTTGTAATAGTTTAATTAACCATAGATGTGTGGGTTTATTTGTGGGTTTTTTATCTGGTTCCATTGATCTGTATTTCTTTTTTTATGCTGGTACCATTTTTTAATGTCTGTAGCTTTGTAGTGTAGTCTGAAGTCAGGGATTCTGATTTCACCATTTTTCTTTCTCAAGATTCATTTTGCTTTTCAAGGTCTTTGGTGTTTGCATACAAATAATTTTCTTTTCTTTTTGTTCTAAAAAAATGGCTTTGGTAATTTGGTAGGAATTGCATTCAATCTTTATAGATTGACTTATGCAGTATTGTCATTTTGACAGTATTGATTCTTTCAAACCAAGAATGTGGCATATGTTCTCATCTGTTTGTATAATCTTTGATTTCTTTCATCATTGTCTTGTTTTTGAAATTTATGTCTATTGTCTCTTTGGGTTGCTTTATTCCTGCATGTTTGTTTCTTTTTCATGTGTTGATAAGTGGGATTGTTTCTTTAATTTCTCTTTCTGGTCTATTGTTTTTAGTGTGTAGATGTGTAACAAATTTCTGTGTTTTAATTTTGTATACTATAACTTTACCAATCATTGATGAACTCTAGAAGTTCTCTGGTAGCATCTTTAAGATTTTCTATGTATAGTATCATGTCATCTGCAAACAGTGGCAGTTTAATTTCTTCTTTTCCAAACTTTCATTTCTTTTTCTTCTTCAGTTGTGGTGGCTTGGATTTCCAAAACTGTGTTGAATGAAATTGGCAAAAGTGGACATCCTTGTCTTGTTACTCACCTTAGAGGAAATGCTTTTAGCTTTGCACCCAGAAGTGTAATGTTGCCTGTAGGTTTGTCATAATTGGTTTTTATTATGTTGAGACATGTTTCATCTATGCCCACTTTCTGGAAGGTTTTCTTATTTTTTTATCATAAATGGGTGTTGAATTTTGTCAAAAGCTTTTTCTACACCTGTTGATATGTCTGTATGGTTTTTATTCTTAAGTTTGTTGATGTATCACTGATTAATTTGAAAATATTGAACATTATTTGCAACCCTGGGAGAAGTCCCACTTGGTCATGGTGTATGACCCTTTTAATATTTTGTTGGATTCAGCTTGCTAGTATTTTGTTGAGGATTTTTGTGTCTATGTTCATCAGTGATATTGGCCCATAATTTTCTTTTTTTGTAGTCATCTGTGTCTCATTTTGGCATTATGGTTGTGGTGGTGTCATAGAATGACTTTGGGACTGTTCCTTTGCAGTTTTTCAAAATAGTTTTAGGAGAATAGATGTTAACTCTTTTCTAAATATAGATATTAACTCTTGTCTAAATGTTTGGTAGAATTTGCCTATGAAGCTATTTGTTGCTGGGGTTTTGTTTGTTGGAAGATTTTTAATCATAATTTCAATTCATTACTTGTAATTAGTCTGTTCATATTTCTGTTTCTATGATGGATGAAGATTCTTGGGAGATTGTACCTTTCTAAGAATGTCTTCATTTCTTACAGCTTGTCCATATTATTGGCATCTAGTTGCTTGAGGCAGTCTCTTACGAGAGTTTTAATTTTTGTAATCCATTGTAACTTCTTTTTTATTTCTAATTTTATTGATTTGAACCCACTCCCTCTTTTTCTTGATGCATCTGGCTAAAGGTTTATCAGTTTTGTTTTCAAAGAACCAGGTTTTAGTTTTATTGATCGTTCAGTTTTTTAAAATTTTTATTTCATTTCTGCCCTGATCTTTATAGTTTCTTTCCTTCTACTAACCTTGAGTTTTGTTTGTTCCTCTTTTTCTGGTTGTTTTCATTGTAAGGTTAGATTGTTTATTTGTAGGTTTTCCTTTTTCCTGCCGTAAGATTGTATTATCTTAAACTTCTCTCTTAGAACTTCTTTTCTCACATCCCACAGGTTTTGGATGGTTGGGCTTCATTTTCCTTTGTCTCTAGATATTTTTTATTTCCTGTTTGATTTCTTCATTGATCCATTGATTGTTTAGCAACATATTGTTTAGCCTCCATGTATTTGTGTTTTTTAGATTTTTTTTCTTGTGTTAATGTCCAATCTCATAGTGTTGTGATAAGAAAAGATGCTTGATGTGATTTTAGTTTGTTAAGTTTACTGAGGCTTGATTTGTGATCCACGATGTGATCTCTCCTGGGGAAAGTTCTTATGTAATTGAGAAGAAAATATATTCTGCTGCTTTTGGATGCAGTTCTCTTTAAATACCAGTGAAGTCTATGCAGTGTAATCTGTCATTTAAGGCTTGTATTTCTTTTTGATCTTCTGTCTGGATGATCTGTTAATTAAGGGAAAGAGTTAAAGTTTCCTAATATTGTTGTTTTGTCGATTTCTCCTTTTATGACTGTTAGTATTTGTATTATTGGGGTGCTCCTACAGTAGGTACTTGTATATTTATAATTTTTATGTCTTCTTGGATTGATCATTATGTAGTGTCCTTTCTTGTCTCTTATAACGGTCTGTAATTTAAAGTCTGTTTTGTCTGATATGAGTATTGCTACTCTAGCTTTCTTTTGATTACCATTTGCATGGAATACCTGTTTCCATCTTCTTGCTTTCAGCTTGTATATGTTCCTAGATCTGAAGTAGGTCTTTGTAGACAGCATATATACTGATCTGTTTTTTAATATCCATTCAACCAGTCTTTGTTTTGGTTGGAGTATTGATACATGTTTGCTGTTACTATCATTTTTCAGTCACTAAGTTGTGTCTGACTCTTGCAACCCCATGGACAGTATAGCACGCCAGGGACCTCTGTCATCCACTATCTCCCAGAGTTTGCTCAAATTCTTGTTCATTGAGTTGGTAATGCTATCTAACAATCTTACCCTCAGCCACCCGCTTCCTTTTTTACCTTCAGTCTTTCCCAGCATCAGAGTCTTTTCCAGTGAGTCAACTCTGCATCAGGTGGCCAAAGTATTGGAGCCTCATGCTGTTGAAAATCTGAGCCATAACTGCCACCCCCTAACCCCCTCCCTGTCCCTGGGAGACCGTCTAATATTAACAGGGACATCTAGTCCAGTCTCTTACGAGGTCACTATTTCTTCTCCTGTCTCCTGGTATGCATGAGACCCCGAGTGCTCCCTTTAAAAGTGGAAATTCTGTTTCCCCCAGTACTGTTAAATCACTGAATATTTGCCTTCAAAGCAAAATTTCTTGGGGTCTCCTCCCATTGCCAGACCTGTAGGCTGGGAAGCCTGATTAATGACTCAAGACTTTCACTCCTATTGGAGAACTTAAGTAGTATATATATATTTTTTTACACTTTGTGGGTTGGTCCACCCAGAGGGTATGGGATTTGATTTTATTGCTTTTGTGCCCCTTATTCCATCTCATTGTAGTTCCTTTGTCTTTGGGTTTAGGGTGTCTTTTTTGGTAGGTTTCAGCATTTTTTTGGTCAATCGTTCTTCAGCAATTACTTGTGATCTCAAAATTTCTGTAATAAGGGTTGAGCCCACTTCTTTCTACTCTGCCATGTAGATTTTTAAATTGCAGAAACATTTGTTAAATATAACTTCTGCTCTGTAGGTAATGGGCACTCTCATACAGTGCCTGTTTGAACCATTGGTGTTTTGTCATCTTTTATATTATCTAAATGAAAGCTTAATTTGAAGTTTGCTTCTGTGATTATTTTAAAAGTTAAGTAAACTTTGGATATTTTTTCCCACCTTTTCCCTGAAAAGATTATGGTCACTTTACATGATAGTAGATAATGAAAGTTCAGGATGCTTTAGGTAATCCATAATATTATCTGAAAATAAAATCATTTTATGCTTTTTGGCTATTAAATATAAGCATTCAGTATTTTTTTCAATATTTTCAGTTGTTACCTCTAAAACTTTATATAGGATGAAGATCAGGAAGAAGTGATCCTTGTCAGAACAGATCATTCCGGAAGAGTCTGGCCTGTAAACACACCAGGAAAACAAGAAGGAAGAAGGAAAAGACAGATTGTAAGTTTAACATATATCTTTTGTTTATTAATTTAGAATTCCTTTTTCCCCCTTTGTATCAGATTTACAGTTAATCCTTTAACTACCTGAGTTTGAATTGCTCAGGTCCACTTATACACAGAACTTTTTCGATAAATTACATACTGTAGTACTACGTATTTGTGGTGGTTTGAACCTGTGGATATGGAGTATAGTTAAAGGATCAACTATAATCTGCTACAAAGGGGAAAAAAAGGAATTCACTGCCCCTAACCTTTGCGTTGTTCAAGGGTCAGTTGTCCTTTGAAATATTTTTAGACTTGTAGTTCAATAATGCAAACACTGTTGGTCTTTCATCGCTTAGTAGTATATGACTCTTTGCAGCCTCATGTACTGTAGCCTGCCAGGCTCCTCTGTCCATGGCATTTCCCAGGCAAGAATATTGGAATGGGTTACTGTTTCCTTCTCCAGGGGATATTCCCAACCTAGGAATCGAACCTACATCTCCTATATTGGCAGGTGGATTCTTTACCCCTGAGCCACCAGGGAAGCCCATGCAAACATTAAAAGGTAGTAAATAGTGATATTACTTCTAATTATATCCCTTTGCCTTTTATAAAATGTAATCTAATTCAACAGCAGTTGTGAATATTGAATTTTTAAGGAAGTCTTAATTTTAACATTTATTTCTTTGACATTGTTTCTAGCTTCTTTTTACATACTCACCATAGCTCTTAGGGAAAACCTTGGTCCCATAGATCTCTTATCTGTGTTTGATCCTTTATAAACCTAACTTTGTTTTCTGCCTTCTAACTGCTGCAGTTAATTTATAGCACTGCCTTGAGGCTCTTAAAATGGCAAAAACAACATATTCAATTTTCTCAAGTTGGATTTTTTTGTTTTAAATTTGAAAGGTCTTATAAGCAGTAATTTGAGTACACAAAAGAGTCATTTAGAATCTTTCTGTCAAATGTTTATAATATGCCTGTTGAGTGGAAATAGAAATGGGATAGATACCTATTCTGATGAAATGGTAGGTATTCAGGTTTTGCAAGAAAGATGTCATAGGAAAATAGTAAAGGTTTGAATTGTATGAGATGACAGAACTGGCTTGGGGTTCATAGACCCATTGCCAGATGGCATTCAGTAGTTTTCTTGAATTTCTTACTACTGAATAATCTAGGTACAGGAGTAAAGAGGTAGACACATTCATTTGGCACTGAGGTTTGCTTTTTGAGTATAATGAAAGGATAAGAGGACCAGAAAGAGATTTGCATCCAAAGAATGATTGAAGTCATAGAATGTGAGATACAAGGTTGTGAAGATGAGAATAGTAACGTGGGCATAAGATAATAAGAGGGTGGTTCCAAAGAAGTTGAACAGCAGGATTTATTTGGATAAGGGAATTTGAGATCAGTGTTGAGGAGATTTGATTTGGTAGGTAATACATAGCACTTTTCTTTTCCACTGATAGGTATGGAATCAACTGAAAGGAAAACCCAGAATTGTTTGGATGACAGTCAGAATATCAGCTTTGCTTCTGATACAGCTGTTTGAAGTACATTTGCTTAAAACTTTACTTTTGTTCTTGATATACTTTCTCAATCTCTGGATAACTCCTGACTTAACTCTCCAGAGACAGGGATTTTTTAACTACAAGGAGGGGAGAGAAAGCATAAAGCAACTCTGCCCTTTGCCTAAAACTCAGAAATCAGTTACTGTCATGCTTCCATCCCTTGGGAAGAGGAAGGTAATTGTATAGAAGAGGTAGGAAGTGTCATTTTAATGGAAATTCTTCCACATGGATGCAGACAGAATAGAAAGAAACTAGAAGGAAAGATTATGATATATATTGGGATTTTTACTTTTAATGTCAGATTTATAGGTAGTTCATTAAAATACTTCAGACTTGTGTTTTCACTAAACTTACAGTGTTCATTTTGTCATAGGTTTCAACTCATGAGGAAAAAGAAAGGGTCAGATACTTTCGTGATGATGATAACTTAAGTCTAAATGATTTAGTCAAGAATGAAAAGATGGGAACAGCAGAAAATCACAACAAACTTTTTATGAGAATGACGTCTAAGGTAAGATATATTGCTGGGATACCTTTGAATTTTGAGAAATTCAGTCTACTCAGTCTACAGTGATGTACTTTGCAGAGACAGCTGGTTCTCTCTAAACTTTGTTTTAGTAAATATAATCTTTTGTAAGACACATTAGAAACCTGCGTTTTAGAATTGATGTGATTGGGCAGTATATTTTTGGGATTTCGTTTTTTGAAAAATAAGAATTCTGGGTTAATTTGTAATGTATTCTATGAAAATGTTAATTATATATTTGATCTACCATTTAAGAGAACATTTGGGGCAAGATTTTTAATGTTGACAACATGCTTACTAGTTAGATTACCAGTCTGTTTTGTCCTGATGTTTCATTGGTTCTTCATAATTATGCCACAGGTATATAATTGAAGCAATATATATTATAAAAAATATTATAAAGAGAGCATCTTGGAATAACCTTAAGTCTATTCATATGAAAATTTTATATTCTTTTAAAAAGTGTATCAATGTTTCATGGGTAGTAGGGTGAATTTTTTAATTTCAAATAATTATCTTTGTTGCAAACCCTTCATTGCATTTCCTTTCAAACACTGGAATTATCAAAGAGACATTTAAATTAGGGTTTGACTGCACTGGAAAAATTTATCTCACTGTATTTCCAAGTGAAGTCTTATTGGAACATAGCTATATTCATTTTATTTCCATGTAGTCTGAGGCTATTTTCATTTTGTAACAGCTTCATTGACATGTAATCTAAGGTTGTTTTCACTTTACATGTAGTCTAAGGCTCTTTTATAACAGCTGAGCTGAATAATTGAGACAGAGACTTTATAGCCCACAAGACTGAAAATATTTACTGTCCGGCACTTGATTGAACAAATTGACATCCTTGCTTATGATGCTATTGGTGATGGGAACTTGAACCTAGGTATCTGAGGGATAGGAGGGAGACTTTTTACTGTATACCATATTAGACTTTTCTTTTTAGCTATATGAATATTTTACCTGGTGTATGAAATTAACTTAATGAAAACTAGAACAAAGGTAATCAAGCTATCAGTGTATATATGTGTGTGTCAGAGGGAGTAAAAGATACTTTGATTTAAATAGAAATGTTCATTCTTATCACCAAGAATTGTATGGGATCTTAACTTTAGCCTATTAGGTTAATTTTTCTTCTCTTTATTTGGGGTGAAATACTAGAAATCTTCTAGGGTCTGGAAATTCACTGCAGAAAGAAAGACATATTTTTATGATAGTTTCCTTCTCAGAAACTTAGAAGTCTGAATGAAATATAGTTTTAGTAATTTTATCATAATCCATTCACATTTATACAGAAAATAAAACAAAACCAAGCTAGAATTTTTAATAAAAAATAAATTGCTTATTACTTTAAAAGGTATTTATTGGGCATCTAATTTGTGCTGGATACCATTTTAGGTGCTGGGTATAGTGAAGTAATAAAGTTCCCCAATCCCAAGGAGCTTATATTTCTAGTGGATGAGATAGGAAATGAACAAATGCATGATATAAAAATTATGTAACATAAATACTGTGTCACAAAATAGAAAATACTTTTGTAGAGAATAAAACAGGATGAAAGGAGATAGGATAGTGTTTTCAGTAGAATGCTGAAGGAAGACCTGCCTGGGAAGGGGATGTTTTAGCAGACTTCTGAACAAAGCAAAGGGGAGCGGTCTGTATAAAAATCTGGGGGAAGACCATGCAGCAGAAACAACGAATGCAGCGGATCTGAAGAAGAGACACATACTACAGGCTTTAACAGACAGCAGGATGACACGTGTAACTCTGAATAGAGGGAGAAATGAAAAGAGGTGTAGAAGAGGAAATGGTCAGACTATGTCAGGTCTTGGCGGCCATGGTGTGAGAGCTTTTGCTTTTGTTTTACTTATTTATTTCTAAAAGTTGCTTTCCCATTCTGCCTTCACCTACTCGGTCTTTTTATTTTGGCTGTGCTGGGTCTTCGTTCTCCACAGGCTTTTCTCTAGTCGTGGGAAGTGAGGGCTGCTCTCTAGTTGGCAGTATGTGGGTTTCTTTTGTTGCAGAGCATGGGCTCTAGGGTGCATGGGCTTCAGTAGTTGCAGCACTTGAGCTCAGTGGTTGTGGCTACTGGACTTTAGAGCATAGGCTCAATAGTTGTGGCACATGGACTTGGTTGCTCCATGGCATGTGGGATCTTCCTGGACAAGGGATCAAACCCATGTCTCCTGCATTGGCAGGCAGATTTTACTGCTGAGCCACCAGGGAAGCCCTTATTTGTTTTAAATGATTGGGAACCATTTGAAGGTTTTTAGTAGGACAATTTCATGACCTCATTTTGTGTTTAATTGTTGTCCCATAGCTTCCCTTGTGGCTCAGCTGGTAAAGAATCTGCCTGCAATCTGGAAGACCTGGGTTTGATCACTGGGTTGGGAAGATCCTCTGGAGAAAGGAACGGCTACCCACTCCAGTATTCTGGCCTAGAGAATTCCATGGGCTGTATAGTCCATGGGGTCGCAAAGAGTTGGACATGACCGAGCAACTTTCACTTTCACATAGCTCTTAAATATTCTCTCTTTCTCTCTTTGTTTGTTTGTTTGTTTTTGTGCTCTGCTTTTCAGTTGTGGAAGTTTCTATTGTCATATCCTCAAGCTCAGGGATTTTTTTCCTTAGCCTTGTCCAATTATTAATGAATCCATCAGAGGCATTTGTCATTTCTGTTACAGTGTTTTTCATCTCCAGCATCTAGTTTTTTTTCTTTTTTCTTTTTGGTTCTTTTCTTAGAATTTCCATATCTCTGCTTACATTGTGCTTGTGCTTAGTTACTCAGTAATGTCCAGCTCTTTGGACTGCAACCTGACAGTCTCCTCTGTCCTTAGATTTTTTCAGGCAAGAATACTGGAGTGGGTTGGCACCTCTCTTCTCCAGGGGATCTTCCTGGCCCAGAGATGGAAGGTACATGTACTGTGTCTCTTGCATCTGCTTACATTATCCATCTGTTTTGGGTGAGCCTGTGCTGCTGGACTGTGAATTTCACTAGTACTTCACAGGTGTTTCTCCACTTAGTTGGAATAGAGTGGCTAGAAGGGGCTGGATTTGAATGTTTCTCTTCTTTCAGGTAGATTAGGCTCTGATATAACTCCAGCAGGTTAAACTCTAGCATGGCAATTTCTGCTGAAGGACTGGCCTTGTTAAGAAGAAAAGAATGCCCTGGTATATTTCAGGGTGTTTCCTTTTCCCTCTCCCTTGTTGAAAGTCATAGAGGATTTTTCTCTTGATATTTACTCTGCGGACTGGGTAGAGCTCCAACAGGTAAAATTCACAAAATTTTGAGGAGGCCCTCTATGACTGGATTCACCTGGGATTTTTAACTTGCTTATTTGTCTACACTGAGCCTCCTGAAATTCATCAACTACAGTTTAGATTTCCCTACCCTGGCACTGGTTCTTACAGAACCACTGGTTTTTCACAAATAAAATGAATTAGGATTCTTTGTATCAAGCTGATCGTTTCTCCAATTGTGGGGGCAATTACTTTCCTGAGTCTAAGAAGTGCTGTCAAGTTTTCAGTTTGTTCACCATTGTACTTGTTGTTGGGATAGAGTGGCGACTTCCTAGACCCTGAAATGCCAGTCTGGAGACTCCTGGTTTATGTTTTGAAAGATTTTCCTGATGACTCTTTTGAGAATGTAATGTAGATAGGCAATAATGGAAGCAGGGAGAATGTTCAGGAAGATAATTTCCTTAATTCGGGTAGAGCCTTGGGTTAGGGTGGTAAATTGATGAAAAGCAATAAGATATGTGGCAATGCTGTTGCCATTCATTGTAACAAAAACTTTGGCAGGGGAGAAATATTTCAGGAGGTGGGAGATGAAGAATACTGTTATGAACACATTAAGTATGCCCATTAGTCATTCACATGATGGTATGGAATGACTGTGCACGGAGCTATGGGTATATCTTGGTTCTCCCATATAGATATAGATGCTGTTAACAGGGACTTAAGAAATTATTTATGAGGAGAATCTGAAGACGGAGCTGAGCACTGTCTGAAAGAAGGAAAAAGATTCAACAAAGGGGATTGAGAAGGTACGACCAGTGAGGTAGAAGGAAAACAGCATGTGATGTTTCAGTAGCCAGAGGAGACAAGAAAGATGTTGTGAATAACTGTCACCTGTTTCTGAGAGAGAGTAGGATTTTCATAGATAGGAAAATGAGTATTCATTTGGCACTGGGAATGTTTCTGATGACTTTTCTTTTTTTTTCCACCATGTCATACAGCTTGTGAGATCTTAGTTCCCCAAGCAGGGATTGAACTTGGGCCATGGCAGTGAAAGTCCTGCATCTTAACCACTGACCCACCAGCAAACTCCCTTTGTGACTCTGATAAGTGTGGTTTCCTTAGTCTGCTAAAGAGAAAAGCTTGATTATGATGTGTTTAAAAGTGAATGTAAGAACAGTTGGTGAAGAGATAATCTTAGAAAGGAGCTGGTTACTGTCCATCAGTAGGAAAGGCACAGATACAGTTAGGTTTGTAAATGTGGGAGTAGCAAATGAACTAGTTTTCCTCTTACTGCCTTTTAGTTGAATAAAAGGACTCAGGTATCCCCTGAGAGTGATGATTAGAAAGGGTGTTAATTCCAACAAGTACTGCTCCCAATTAGATAATTCAACAGAAAGCACATAATGTTCCATTAGGTTAGTACAAGACCACATGTTTTGATGACCAGGCAAAAATTGTTATAGCTTGGCTGGGAAGTTCTGATTCATCCACCATATTCATCAGACATTGCACCTTCAGATTTCCATTTATTTTGGTCTTTACAAAATTCTCTTAATGGAAAAATTTTTAATTCCCTGAAAGACTGTAAAAGATACATGGAACAGTTCATTGTTCATGAAGATAAAAAGGTTTGGGAAGATGGAATTGTGAAGTTGCCAGGAAAGTGGCAGAAGATAGTGAAAAAACTGGTGAAAACATTTTTTCAATAAAGTTCTTGGTGAAAATGAAAATATATCCCTTGTTTCTTTAAAAACAGAGGGAACTTTCTGGCCGGCCCTATAAACCAGCTTCAGATTAAGAAAGCGAGTAGAAGTAGGAATGGTGAAATTAAGGACAAAATTGGTCAGGGAGCAATATGTGCAAAGCCTGAAGAGAACAGCACTTTGGGGGACTAAAATAGGGGGTAAAATATAGAGTTTGAGTAGAGATATGACCACATGTGACTGATTCTGTGGATCATAACAAACTATGGAAAATTCTTAAAGAAACAGGACTATCAGACCACCTTACCTGCCTCCTGAGAAAACTGTATGCAAGTCAAGAAGCAACAGAACATCAGACTGGATCCAAATTGGGAAGAGTACGTCAAGGCTGTATATTGTCACCCTGCTTATTTAACTTTTATGCAGAGTACATCATGTGAAATGCCTGGCTAGATGAAGCTCAGGCTGAAATCAAGATTGCCGAGAGAAATATCAGTAACCTCAGATATGCAGATAACACCACCCTAATAGCAGAAAGTGAAGAGGAACTAAAGAGCCTCTTCAGTTCAATCGCTCAGTCACATCTGACTCTTTGTTACTTCATGGACTGCAGCACACCATGCTTCCCCATCCATCACCAACATCCAGAACTTACTCAAACTCATGTCCTTCGAGTCGGTGATACCATCCAACTGTCTCATCCTTTGTCATCCCCTTCTCCTCCTGTCTTCAATCTTTCCCAGCATCAGGGTCTTTTCTAGTGAGTCCACCTCTTTGCATCAGGTGGCTAAAGTATTGGAGTTTCAGCTTCAACATTAGTCCTTCCAATGAATATTCAGAACTGATTTCCTTTAGGATTGCCTGGTTTGATCTCCTTGCAGTCCAAGAGAGACCCTCAAGAGTCTTTTCCAACACCACAGTCTAAAAGAATCAGTTCTTCAGTGCTCAGCTTTGTTTATGGTCCAACTCTCACATCCATACATGACTACTGGAAAAACTATAGCTTTGACTATGAAGACCTTTGTTGGCAAAGTAATATCTCTGCTTTTTAATATGCTGTCTAAGTTGGTCATAGCTTTTCTTCCAAGGAACAAGTGTCTTTGAATTTCATTGCTGCAGTCACCATCTGCAGTGATTTGGGAGCCCAAGAAAATAGTCTGTCACTGTTTGCATTGTTTCCCTGTCTATTGGCCATGAAGTGATGGGGCCAGATGCCATGATCTTTGTTTTTTGAATGTTGAGTTAAAAATTGTCTTGATAACATTGAAAGAGGAGAGTGAAAAAGTTGGCTTAAAACTCAACCTTTTTGAAAACGAAGATCATGGCATTCAGTCCCATCACTTCACGGCAAATAGATGTGGAGAAAATGGAAACAGTGACAGACTTTATTTCTTGGGCTCCACACTCACTCTGGATGGTGACTGCAGCCTTGAAATTAAAAGATGCTTCCTCCTTAGAAGAAAAACTATGAAAAACCTAGACAGTGTATTAAAAAGCAGAGACATCACTGCCAACAAAGGTCCATATAGTCAAAACTATAGTTTTTTCCATTAATTATGTGAGAGTTGGACCATAAAGAAGGCTGAGTGCTGAAGAACTGATACCTTCCAACTGAGGTGTTGGAGAAGACTCTTGAGAATTCCTTGAACAGCAAGGAGATCAAACCAGTCAATCCTAAAAGTAATCAACTCTGAATATTCATTGGAAGGACTGATGCTGAAGCTGAAGCTCCATTACTTTGGCCACTTGATGGGACAAGCTGACTCAGTGGAAAAGGCTGATGCTGGCAAAGATTTAGTGAGAAGGGGTCAACAGGGATGAGATGGTTGGATGGAATCATTGACTCAATGAATAAGAGTTTGAACAAACTCTGGGAGATTCAGAAGGACAGGGAAGTCAGGTGTGTTGCAGTCCATGGGGATGCAGAGTGATACGACTGAGCAGCTGAACAACAACATGATCACATGTGACTGAGATGACCCATATTTATAAGTCCTTATTGTATGCCAGGCATGTGCAAAAGGATTAAGAAAGATAACCTTATTAGATTAATAATATTGTTATAACCATTGTAAAATAGGGAAATAGACCATAGAGACACTGCTGCTGCTGCTGCTGCTACGTCACTTCAGTCGTGTCCGACTGTGTGCAACCGCATAGACGGCAGCCCACCAGGCTCCGCCGTCCCTGGGATTCTCCAGGCAAGAACACTGGACTGGGTTGCCATTTCCTTCTCCAATGCATGAAAGTGAAAACTGAAAGTGAAGTCACTCAGTTGTGTCCGACTCTTAGTGACCCCACGGACCGCAGCCTACCGGGCTCCTCCATCCATGGGATTTTCCAGGCAAGAGTACTGGAGTGAGAGACACTGCAGAAAGATTAAATAACCGCCTGATATTATGATTATAGAATTTACCACAGTTATTCTGATTATAGTTCAGTTCAGTCACTCAGTCGTGTCTGACTCTTTGCAACCCCATGAACCACAGCAGGCCAGGCCTCCCTGTCCATCACCAACTCCCAGAGACCACCCAAACCCATGTCCATCAATTCAGTGATGCCATCCAACCATCTCAACCTCTGTCGTCCCCTTCTCCTCCTGCCCTCAATCTTTCCCAGCATCAGGGTCTTTTGAAATGAGTCAACTTTTTGCATCAGTGGCCAAAGTATTGGAGTATCAGCTTCAACATAGGTCCTTCTAATGAACACCCAGGACTGATCTCCCTTAGGATGGACTGGTTGGATCTCCTTGCAGTCCAAGTCTTCTCCAGCACCACAGTTCAAAAGCATCAAATCTTCAGTGCTCAGCTTTCTTTATAGTCCAACTCTCACATCAATACATGACTACTGGAAAAACCATACCCTTGACTAGACGGACCTTTGTTGGCAAAGTAATGTCTCTGCTTTTTAATAGGCTGTCTAGATTGGTCATAACTCCTTTCAAGGAGAAAGCATCAATTAATTTCATGGCTGCACTCACCATCTTCAGTGATTTTGGAGCCCCCCAAAATAAAGTCTGTCACTATTTCCACTGTTTCCCCTTCTATTTGCCATGAAGTGATGTGACCGGATGCCATGATCTTAGTTTTCTGAATATTGAGCTTTAAGCCAACTTTTTCACTCTCCTCTTTCATTTCACCAAGAGGCTCTTTAGTTCTTTTTTGCTTTCTGCCATAAGGGTGGTGTCATCTGCATATCTGAGGTTATTGATATTTCTCCCGGCAATCTTCATTCCAGCTTTTGCTTCCTCCAGCCCAGCGTTTCTCATGATGTACTCTGCATAGAAGTTAAATAAGCAGGGTGACAATATACAGCCTTGACGTACTCCTTTTCCTATTTGGAACCAGTCTGTTCCCATGGGGTTCCATGTCCAGTTCTAACTGTTGCTTCCTGACCTGCATACAGATTTCTCAAGAGGCAGGTCAGGTGGTCTGCTATTCCCATCTCTTTCAGAATTTTCCACAGTTTATTGTGATCCACATAGTCAAAGGCTTTGGCATAGTCAATAAAGCAGAAATAGATGTTTCTCTGGAACTCTCTTGCTTTTTCAGTGATCTAGCGAATGTTGGCAATTTGATCTCTGGTTCCTCTGCCTTTTGTAAAACCAGCTTGAACATCTGGAAGTTCGTGGTTCACATATTGCTGAAGCCTGGCTTGGAGAATTTTGAGCATTACTTTACTAGTGTGTGAGATGAGTGCAATTGTGTGGTAGTTTGAGCATTCTTTGGCATTGCCTTTCTNAATGAATCACCAGTCTATGTCTGATGCAGGATGCAGGATGCTTGGGACTGGTGCATGGAGAGGACCCAGAGAGATGGTATGGGGTGGGAGGTGGGAGGGGATTCATGTTTGGGAATGCATGTATACTCGTGGTGAATTCATGTCAATGTTTGGCAAAACCAATACAGTATTGTAAAGTAAACTAAAGTTAAAATAAAAATTAAAAAAATTAAAAAAATATAAATAAATAAAATAAAAACATCCCCCTTGCTATAGTTTATTGTGAAGAAGGTTTAGAGAAAGTGCCTTGAGATACAATTGAAAACTGTTTTATATTCTATGTGGAGTGCATGCTTATTTAGAAATTTTTTTTCATGGATGAGTTTCTCGGATTTACTTTTGTTAGGAAAAATAAATTTTCATTACTAATTTAAGTAATTAGGAGTTTGGGATTAACAGATACACACTCTTGTGTACAAAACAGCAAGCAAAGACCTACTGATTAACACAGGAAACTACACTCACCATTCTGTAATAACCTATAATGGAAAAGAATCCAGAAAGAACACACATATACACATACACATATGTGTGCACACATGTATATAACTGAATCACTCTGCTGCACACCTGAAATCAATACAACGTTGCTAACCAACCACACTTTAATAAGATAAATAAGCTTTTAACAAGCTTTTTAGCATTATTAAAACACCATTATCACACACCCCTAAATGAACAGTATGTCAGTGGTGTCTAGCTGAAGACCACTAGGGAAACACAGAATTAAGTTGAGTTTGTTATATAGCAGCAAAACAGAATGCACACCATGTTGAACTGTGGGATATTCTCAATAAGAGAGTGTTAGAAAGACTCATTAAAAGAATTTGATTATGTATGCATAATTTTGTAAATCAATGTTACCTCTATAAAAATAAATTAAAAAATTATTTTTAAAGAGAAGGGAAAAAACTGTTCTCCATATACTTATTAGTGAATTGGTGGTAAATTTAATAGAATGTATGCTAATTTTATAGTGAAAGTTGTTCTTAACCTCTCTGGTTTAGTTTTGACATTTATAAATCAAAATGATAATGATTCCCTCCTCATAGGAGTGTGAAAATAAAGTGTCAGTCTCTGTCGTGTCCAACTCTTTGTGACTGCCAGGCTCCTCTGTACATAGAATTCTCTAGGCAAAATTATTGGAGTGGGTTGTCATTCTCTTCTCCAGGGAATCTTCCAGGCCCCGGAATCAAACTCAGGTCTCCTGCATTGCAGGCAGATTCTTTATTGTCTGAACCACTAGGGAAGCCCATAGGAGTATAAAACAGTCAAATTGCATAGAATTGCACATAGTAAATACTCAGTACACCAAATTGCATAGAATTGCACATACTAAATACTCAGTACATTTTATTTGTGATGATGATAATAAATTGACCCCTGCGATTCAAGCTTAAATTTTAATCAGTTTTTTCTTTTTTAAAATTTTCATGTAATAGTTTTATCACAGAACTTATAGATGTAACTTCAGTATGCTGTAGTATTATCAGACACAACTGAGCAACTAACACTTTGATTTTACTTTTTTCGTGACACTGTACAATAAACTGAATAAACCACTGCCTTCTCTCCACTACCTTTATTTTCATTTTTTAGTTTATGGGAAAAACAGATGGAGATTATTACACTCTGGATGACATGTTTGTCTCCAAAGCAGCTGAGAGAGAACGTTTTGGTGAAGAGGAAGAGAATCAGAGGAAAAAAGCTATTGCTGAACACCGGAGTCTTATTGCACAAATGGAAAAATGTCTTTATTGTTTTGACAGCTCTCAGTTTCCCAAGCACCTTATTGTTGCAATAGGTGTTAAGGTAAGAAATACAGTGATTATTATCCTAAGGTAATGCATCTTTCTCCATATGCTTCTAAGGTTCTCAGTAATCTGTCTCTTACTCTGTGTTTTTTATATTTTCTTTTATAAGTTCCCATGATTCTTAGAATTTTCTTTAGATTGAGTATAAACATTCAAATGATGTGAAACTCATATTTCATGTAATTCCACTCTACAGATAGGCAGCATTGAGTTGTGCTTCAGGCCCTAGACTTTGGATCCAGACCACGTGGATTCAGACCCTTGCTCTGCCATTTCCCATCTGTGTGATCTTACTTTCATGATTGGCACTTAAGTCTCAGTATTAAAATCGCTTTAGAGCTATTTACTTTAAAGTAGCTTCTGCTTCTTCCCTTACATTCTCATGAAATCTTTTTATTTCTTTATAGACTATCTCATAATTTGAAGAAGTTTATTGTACAGTTTCTGCTCGGTAACCCACTGGGGATTGGTTTCTGCAGTCCTTGTAAATGAAAGTCCACAGATGCTCAAGTCCCAGTCAGCCCTTCATATTTGTATTTTGTTTTACTTGTTGAGTGTCTCCCTCAGTAGTCTGTTAGTTCCATGAGTATAGGTAACTTGCATATATCTCATTATATACCAAACATGTATGTTTATAGTCACTTCTTTCAGTAAATATTCTTGTTGTTCAGTCACCAGTCGTGTCCGACTCTTTGCGACCCCATTGACTGCAGCACACCAGGCTTACCTGTCCTTCACTGTCTCCTGGAGCTTGCTCAGACTCATGTCCATTGAGTCGGTAATGTCATCTGCCTGTCTTGTCCTCTGTCGTCCCCTTCTCCTCAATAAATACTAAATATCACTTATTTAATAGCTGGTAATAATAGTCATTTATTTCAGCATTTGGCAATTTAATCCTTATGTTAAGTAAATAGTTATCATGTACCAGATGTATGCCGGAACCTAATTAGTCACTGGGGAAAAGCAGAGAACCAGATATACTTGTGTAGCTTGTTTTCTAGTGAAACAGAGCAGAGTAATGATTGCCCTGATTTAAGGAACTGTTGTTATGAAACATATATAGAGAGAAAATATGAGAAAGGATGGGAGGCTATTTTTTGAGAAGCTGATCTAAAAGGCTTCTCTGAGGAGATATTTTAAAGGTATGAAAGTAAAGCTATGAAAGATGAGAAGAAGCAAGCAACATGAAGATCTGAATGAGTAATGTTTCAGAAAAAGTTGTCTGTCAGCGAAGACATGAGGTAGGCATTTATGGAACAGAAAGAAAAAAAAAAACACAACACCCAGTGTAGCTAGAGTGGAGTGAGTGAGAAAAAGTGGTAGGAAAGAAAGTTGAATGAATGAATGCTAGTTTCAGAAACTAATATTGTGGAGAATATACATATACATATTATTTGTTACACACACATACACAGTATCTACGTAGCCAAAGAACTGGTATTGACTTTTTCATTGCAATTCTAGTCTTTAATACCTTTAGGTCATTAAGACCATCATTTTATCAGTTTGAATTTTGGTTTCTTTAACTTTTAATTTTTCATTACCCTTCTTTTCCATTTCTTTGTTTTCCTCTAGACTTTATCAAAAGTGTGTGTGTGTGTTAGTTGCTCAGTCGTGTTCGAATCTCTGTGACCCCCATGGACTGTAGTCTGCCAGGCTCCCCTCTCAATGGAATTCTCTAGGCAAGAATACTGGAGTGGGTTGCCATTCCCTTCTTCAAGACTTTATCAAAAAGTAAAAGTAAAAAAGTCCAAAATTTAATCAATCAAAAACCCTTAACCAACCTTACCAGTTACTTGTGTTAATTTTCCCATGTTCTTTTCTAGACCATTAAATAAGCATTTATATTTTCATAATTAGGACATTTTGTATAAATATTTCATTCCCCTTCAGTCTGGCCCCTACCTTTATGAAACGTAAAGATAAATTCAGTTTAGTTCAGTAGCTCAGTCGTGTCTGACTCTTTGCGACCCCATGGACTGCAACACGTCAGACCTCCCTGTCCATCACCAACTCCTAGAGTTTACTCAAACTCATGTCCATTGAGTCAGTGATGCCATCCAACCATCTCGTTCTCTACTGTCCCCTTCTCTCTCCTTCAATCTTTCCCAGCATCAGGGTCTTTTCAAATGAGTCAGTTCTTCGCATAAGGTGGCCAAAGTTTTTGAGTTTCACCTTCAACATCAGTCTTTCCAATGAATATTCAGGACTGATTTCCTTTAGGATGGACTGGTTAGATCTCCTTGCAGTCCAAAGGACTCTCAGGAGTATTCTCCAGCACCACAGTTCAAAAGCATAAATTTTTCGGCACTCAGCTTTCTTTATAGTCCAACTGTCACATCCATACACGAGTACTGGCAAAACCATAGCCTTGACCAGATGGACCTTTGTTAGCAAAGTAGTGTCTCTCTACTTTCTAATATGCTGTCTAGGTTGGTCATAACTTTTCTTCCAAGGAGTAAGCATATTTTAATTTCATGGCTGCAGTCACCATCTGCAGTGATTTTGGAGCCCCCCCAAATAAAGTATGTCACCATTTCCACTGTTTTCCCATCTATTTGCCATGAAGTGATGGGATCAGATGCCATGATCTTAGTTTTCTGAATGTTGAGCCAAAGCCTTTGACTGTGTGGATCACCACAAATTGTGGGAAATTCTTAAAGACATGGGAATACCAGATCACCTGACCTGCCTCTTGAGAAATTTGTGTGCAGGTCAGGAAGCAACAGGTAGAACTAGACATGGGACAACAGACTGGTTCCAGATAGGGAAAGGAGTACGTCAAGGCTGTATATTGTCACCCTGCTTATTTAACTTAGCAGAGTACATCATGAGAAACACTTGGCTGGATGAAGCACAGGCTGGAATCAAGATTGCTGGGAGATTGTCAGATATGCAGATGACACCACCCTTATAGCAGAAAGTGAAGAAGAACTAAAGAGCCTCTTGATGAAAGTAAAAGAGGAGAGTGAAAAAGTTGGCTTAAAGCTCAACATTCAGAAAACTAAGATTATGGCATCTGGTCCCATCACTTCATGGCAAATAGATGGGAAACAGTGGAAAAGAATAAATTAAACATAAAGGAACAAAGTATTCAATAATTCTGTATAAAATGTTTGGGTATTTTTCAGTGACCTCATTTTCCCAAATGCACTGAAGACAGGCTAGGTCCACATAGGCACAGAGGTGTGAAGTATACAAAATTTCTGTTTGCCTCCTACTTTATAGACTGTGTCCCATAGTAGGCATTTCTCAATTAGTGAAACAACCTGTTGGCCAGCAAAGAGACGTTTTGTATTTTCAACTCATATATTGTTTGTTACACAAATTCCTTTTCCTCTTCTACTGTGAGGTAATATACATTTTTCAATTAGAAGGTATTAAATTTTAATTATAAAATTAATTTTCCAATTAAGGTTTTAAATCTTCTTTTTGTCTCTAACTTACTGAGCATCAGCTGATTTGTTTCTTCCTCTTGGGCCAGTTGTATCATTTTGATTTCATTTTAACACTATTTGAATCGTGTTATTAACGCTATTTGAATAGATCCTTTCTTGATCTGTGCTTTATTATGCTATCTTTGCTCCAACAAAATACTGTCTCTCAGACTTTCATCTGTGAATATTTTAATATAGAAATGTTTGAAATATTGATTTGATGTAGTTTCATCTGTTTCCTACAATATCTGACTGTTTATCCTA
>SJYQ01001605.1:233468-252393 GCA_006410935.1 Redunca redunca | reverse complement strand
AGTACTCATTAGAGTCAGTTATTTTAGTTTCTGATCATAAATTGTCCCTACCTTTTCCTTTCTTAGCAATAAAAATTATCTATCCCCTTCTTGTCCTAACACTATCCTTTACTTAAAAAAGTGCTTTGATTTTTAATAAAAGACAGCATAACAGATAGATTATTCCATGTTGCTAGGTTTAAGAATCAATATTGTGGAAATGATCATACTACCAAGTGCAATCTACAGATTCAGTGTGATCCCTATCAAATTACCAGTGACATTTTTCACAGAACTAGAACAAAAAATTTCACAATTGATATGGAAACACTAAAATAGCAAAACAGGCCTTGAGAGAGAAGAATGGAACTGGAGGAATCAACTTTCCTGACTTCAGACTACACTACAAAGCTAGTCATCAAGACAGTATGGTATGGGACAAATACAGAAATATAGACCAGTGAAACAAGACAGAGAGCCTAGAGATAAAACCACACACCTATGGTTACCTACTTCTTTTTGACAAAACAGGCAAGAATATACAGTGGGGCAAAGATAGCCGAATAAGTGATGCTGGGAAAACTGGACAGCCACACAGCTATGTATAAAAGAATGAAATTAGAATTCTTACCAACACCGTAGACAAAGATAAAGTCAAAATTAATGAAAGACCTACATGTAAGACCAGAAACTATAAAGCCCTTAGAGGAAAACACAGGCAGAATACTCGATGACATAAAGCAAGATGCCCTATGACCCACCTAGTAGAGTAATGGAAATAAACAAGTGGGACCTCATTAAACTTAAAAGCTTTCACACAGCAAAGGAAACTACAAACATGGTGAAGACAACTCTCAGAATGGGGGAAAATAATAGCAGATGAAACAATTGACAAAGGATTAATTTCCAAATACACAAGCAGCTCATCAACTCAATATCAGAAAAACAAACAACCCAATCAAAAAGTGGGAAAAAGACCTAAACAGACATTTCTCCAAAGAAGACATATAGATAGCTAACACATGAAAAGGTGCTCAACATCACTCATTATTAGAGAAATGCACTTGTTTGTGGATTGTGACCTGGGGATGTATGTCCTAGTGATAGTGTACCTTCAGGTTTTACTTGTTTCATTGTGGTTTCTTCTTTATGTATTATGTATTATTATGTATAATTATGTATTATTATGTATTTAGTTGCAGAATATCATTTCTGCTAGTATTTAGGTGGTTCTTTTTTTTTTTTTCAGTATGTCCTACTTTTTTTTTTTTTTTTTTACACTTTATTTTACTTTACCATACTGTATTGATTTTGCCATATATTTACATGAATCCACCACGGGTGTACATGAGTTCCCAATCCTGAACCCCCCTCCCACCTCCCACCCCATATCATCTCTCTGGATCATCCCCGTACACCAGCCCTGAGCATCCTGTATCCTGTATCGAACATAGACTGGCGGTTCATTTCTTACAGGATAGTATACATGTTTCAATGCCATTCTTCCAAATCATCCCACCCTCTCCCTCTCCCACAGGGTCCGTTCTATACATCTGTGTCTCCTTTGCTGTCTCGCATAAAGGGTTATCATTACCATCATTCTAAATTCTATATATATGTGTTAGTATACTGTATTGGTGTTTTTCTTTCTGGCTTACTTCACTCTGTATAATCGGCTCCAGTTTCATCCACCTCATTAGAACTGATCCAAATGTATTCTTTTTAATGGCTGAGTAATACTCCATTGTGTATATGTACCACAGCTTTCTTATCCATTCATCTGCTGATGGACATCTAGGTTGCTTCCATGTCCTGGCTATTATAAACAGTGCTGCAATGAACATTGGGGTACACGTGTCTCTTTCTATTCTGGTTTCCTTGGTGTGTATGCCCAGCAGTGGGATTGCTGGGTCATAAGGCACTTCTATTTGCAATTTTTTAAGGAATTTCCACACTGTTCTCCAAAGTGGCTGTACTAGTTTGCATTGCCACCAACAGTGTAAGAGGGTTGCCTTTTCTCCACACCTTCTCCAGCATTTATTGCTTGTAGACTTTTGGATCACAGCCATTCTGACTGGTGTGGAATGGTATCTCATTGTGGTCTTGATTTGCATTTCTCTGATAATGAGTGATGTTGAGCATCTTTTCATGTGTTTGTTAGCCATCTGTATGTCTTCTTTGGAGAAATGTCTATTTAGTTCTTTGGCCCATTTTTTGATTGGGTCGTTTATTTTTCTGGAATTGAGGTGCAGAAGTTGCTTGTATATTTTTGAGATTAGTTGTTTGTCAGTTGCTTCATTTGCTGTTATTTTCTCCCATTCCGAAAGCTGTCTTTTCACCTTGCTTATAGTTTCCTTTGTTGTGCAGAAGCTTTTAATTTTAATTAGATCCCATTTGTTTATTTTTGCTTTTATTTCCAGTATTCTGGGTGGTGGGTCACAGAGGATCCTGCTGTGATTTATGTCGGAGAGTGTTTTGCCTATGTTCTCCTCTAGGAGTTTTATAGTTTCTGGTCTTACGTTTAGATCTTTAATTCATGTTGAGTTTATTTTTGTATATGGTGTTAGAAAGTGATCTAGTTTCATTCTTTTACAAGTGGTTGACCAGTTTTCCCAGCACCACATGTTAAAGAGATTGTGTTTAATCCATTGTATATTCTTGCCTCCTTTGTTGAAGATAAGGTATCCATAGATGTGTGGATTTATCTTTGGGCTTTCTATTTTGTTCCATTGATCTATATTTCTGTCTTTGTGCCAGTACCATACTGTCTTGATGACTGTGGCTTTGTAGTAGAGCCTGAAGTCAGGCAGGTTGATTCCTCCAGTTCGATCCTTCTTTCTCAAGATAGCGTTGGCTATTCGAGGTTTTTTTGATTTTTCCATACAAGTTGTGAAATTATTTGTTCTAGCTCTGTGAAAAATTATGCTGGTAGCTTGATAGGGATTGCATTGAATCTGTAGGTTGCTTTGGGTAGTATACTCATTTTCACTATATTGATTCTTCCAATCCATGAACATGGTATATTTCTCCATCTGTTAGTGTCCTCTTTGATTTCTTTCATCAGTGTTTTATAGTTTTCTATATATAGGTCTTTAGTTTCTTTAGGTAGATACATTCCGAAGTATTTTATTCTTTTTGTTGCAATGGTGAATGGAATTGTTTCCTTAATTTCTTTTTCTACTTTCTCATTATTAGTGTATAGGAATGCAAGGGATTTCTCTGTGTTGATGTTATATCCTGCAACTTTACTATATTCATTGATTAGCTCTAGTAATTTTCTGGTGGAGTCTTTAGGGTTTTCTATGTAGAGGATCATGTCATCTGCAAACAGTGAGTTTTACTTCTTCTTTTCCAATTTGGATTCCTTTTATTTCATTTTCTGCCCTGATTGCTGTGGCTAAAACTTCCAGAACTATGTTCTTATAGATAGTTGCTCTGTAATTAGTTGTAGTTTTGTTATGGCTGTAGGAGGAAGTGAATTCAGGGGCTTCCTGCTCCACCATCTTGGTCACCTCTCCAATGCTTATTCCTGATATTGCTTTTAGTTGTGAATATTGTTGTGATTTAACTGTAAATGTAAATATATATACCCATATTCATATACACTCCTAGTTCTTCACTCAAATACCAAAGAATTTAAAATTTGCATTATTTTGTAAAGCAACTAATCAGTTAATAGATAAATGTTATTCAGTTAATTCTCATATAAATTTTTTAGCTAAAACCTAACCAAAAAGTTGTAAGATCAAGCCACTTTGAAGAATATTTATGGTCCTTATGAATACCTTTTGCTTTCTATATGTATAGTAATTGACCTTTTTGACCTTTTTAAAAAAATACAGTTTGTGTAAAATGGAGAAATAGTGCCAGCTTCTAGGTAATGCATAGTACTTAACCATTGCTGTAAAGCCATGTAGAAGTTATGTCTCTTTTCTTAGCTAATGATGAATAGGCATTAGTTTAACTTCCATTTCATTACCAGGTCTTGCTTTTTTTTTTTTTCCTTGCAAAATTTGTGTTGTTTCATGAGCTCTGAAGACATGTAGCTTTCTCAGATGAAGGATAAAATGTCAATCATTCTCCCCTTTGGTAAGTTTCATCTTTGAGGTGTCTTAGTCAAAATTGAGACTTCTGCAATAAATTTCTTGATTATTAAAAGGTATCTTCATGGCTTTAAAAATTTTTAATAGTGAATATCTTCAAAATATTAAAGTATAGTATATTATGACCAGATATATTTTATTAAATGTTAGCCATATTGACCTACGATGGGCTCATCTTTCAGAACTGAGAATGAATAGCAATAGCATTTCACCTTTGCATCTTTTTTCCCCATAGGTTTATTTATGTTTACCCAATGTACGATCTCTTACTGAAGGGCACTGCTTGATAGTCCCTTTGCAGCATCATAGGGCAGCTACCTTATTGGATGAAGACATCTGGGAGGAAATTCAGGTCAGCATGATAATGCTCATAATCTTTGTTATGATCTAGAGCAATTTTTACACTCTATTGTGACAAATTCTAACAAGTTTTATACCTTCATTCAATGATTTTACTTTCTAAATTTAAACATAGATACATTTCCATAGTTGTGTATACCTGTGGGTCATGATGTTTTCACCACTCACTACTTTTTTACTTTATTGAAAGCTTTAAACAAATATTTTTAATGAGGTATGATTGTCATATAATGTACTAGTTTCAAGAATACAACTGATAGCTTTTGGCTACTAAATGAACTTTGACCAACTAATTATATTCATTTAAAATAAAAATCAGTGTAAGATTTCTAATATTTGCTTTTGTGGAACATGAAATAATCATTTTTGCCAAGGTAAGCTAATAAATTATAGCCAAAAAGAAGGATGTTTTCAGATAATAGAAAGTAATTTTTGGAAGATAGTGATTTATACTTAGTGATTGTCATATTTGCCTATAATGACATGGATATTTTCTGCTACTATGATTTTGTTATGATTTTGTTTCCAGGCTAAATTTCCACACTTTTCCCTTATAGCCTGGGTGACATTTGGATTCAAGGATTTTGTGTGTGTGGTGGTGGAGGGGGATTGGTGAATCTTCAAGAAATTGAAAGGCACAACATGGGTGAAATTGCTGCTAAGTGATTTCAAGATCTTATACTCACCAAAACAGGAAGAGAGGAAAAAAGCACTTGTTTTTCCAATGTTTGACAAGTGAATAGGGGTTATAAGAACCCCTAATTAGAAACCATGAAAATTTTAAGACTTTGTAAGAGACTAATCCTGGGTCTCTTTAGAAAATGGGTCATGGTAGAGAGTTCTGACAAAATATGTTCCACTGGAGAAGAGAATGGCAAACTGCTTCAGCATTCTTGCCTTTAGATCCCCATGAACAGTATGAAAAGGCAGAAAGATATGACACTAAAAGATGAACTTTCCAGGTCCAGTAGCCCAATATGCTGCTGAAGAAGAGTGGAGAAATAGCTCCATAAGGAATGAAGAGGCTGAGCCAAAACGGAAAGAGCACCCAGTTGTGGATATGTCTTGTGGTGAAAGTAAACTCTGATGCTGTAAAGAACAGTATAGCATAGGAACCTGGAATGTTAGGTTCATGAATCAAGGTAAATTGGAAGTGGTCACACAGGAGATGGCAAGAGTGAACACTGACATTTTAGCAATGAGTGAACTAAAATTGACTGTAATGGGTGAATTTAATCTACTCCTGTGGGTAAGAATCCCTTAGAAGAAGTGGAGTAGCCCTCACAGTGAACAAGAGAGTCTGAAATATAGTACTTGGGTACAGTCTCAAAAATGACAGAATTATCTCTGTTCATTACCAAGGCATACCATTCAATATCAGGTCTATGGCCCCGACCAGTAATTCTAAAAAAGCTGAAGTTGAATGGTTCTATAAAGACCTACAAGACCTCCTGGAATTAACACCACAAAGACATGTCCTTTTCATCATAGGGGACTGGAATGCAAAAATAAGAGATCAAGAAGATACCTGGAGTAACAGACAAGTTTGGCCTTAGAGTAGAAAAGGAAGCAGAGCAAAGGCTAACAGAGTTTTGCCGGGAGAACGCACTAGTCATAGCATACACCCTCTTCCATCAACACAATAGACCTTTCTACACATGGAGATCACCAGATGGTCAATAGCAAAATCAGACTGATTATATTCTTTGCAGTCAAAGATGGAGAACCTCTACATAGTTATCAAAAACAAGATCAGGAGCTGACCGTGACTCAGACCATGAACTTATTGCAAAATTCAGACTTAAATTGAAGAAAGCAGGGAGAACCATTAGGCCATTCAGATATGACCTAAATCAAATCCCTTACCTTGATTCAGCAGAAGTGATAAATAGATTCAAGGATTTAGATCTGATAGACAGAATGTCTTAAAAATTATGGACAGAGGTAACATTGGACAAGAGATGGTGATCAAGACCATTCCCAAGAAAAAGAAATGCAAAAAGTAAAATGATTGTCTGAGGAGGCCTTACAAAGAGCTGAGAAAAGAAGAGAAGCAAAAAGGAAAGATAGTCCCATCTGAATGCAGAGTTCCAAAGTCTAACAAGGGGGGATATTGTTCACCTTCCTAAGTGAACAATGCAAAGAAACAGGAAAACAATAGAATGGGAAAGACTAGAGATCTCTTCAAGAAAATTCAGGATACCACAGGAACATTTCATGCACAAATGGGCACAATAAAGGACAGAAATGGCTTGGAACTAACAGAACTAGAAGATATTAAGAAGTTGCAAGAATACACAGGAGAACTATACAAAAAAGATCTTTATGATCCAGATAACCACAATGGTGTGATCACTCAACTAGAGCAAGGTGTCTTGGAGTGTGAAGTCAAGTGAGCCTTAGGAAGCATCACTACGAAAGAAGCTAGTGGAGGTGATAGAATTCCAGCTGAGCTATTTCAGATCCTAAAAGATGGTGTGTTAAAGTGCTAAATTCAGTATGCCAGCAAATATGGAAAAGTCAGCATGGCCACAGGACTGTAAAAGGTGTTTTCATTCAAGCCCCAAAGAAGGGCAATGCAAAAGGATTTCAAATTACTGCACAATTGGACTCATTTCACATACTAACAGAGTAATGCTCAAATTCTCCAAGCCAGGCTTCCACAGTACATGAATTGAGAACTCCCAGATGTTGAAGCTGGATTTAGAAGAGGCAGAGGAACCAGAGATCAAATTGCCAACATCCATTGGATTATAGGAAAAGCAAGAGAATTTCAGAAAAACATCTGCTTTTACGTCATAGACTATGTTAAAGCTTTTGACTGTGTGGATTACAACAAACTTTGGAAAATTCTTAAGGAGATGGGAATACCAGGCCACCTTACCTGCCTCCTGTGGAACCTGTATGCAGGTCAAGAAGCAACAGTTGGAACCTGACATGGAAAAATGGACTGGCTCAATTTTGGGAAAGGAGTATGTCAAGTATTGTCACCTTGCTTAATTAATTTATATGCACAGTACAGCAGGAGAAATGCCAGTCTGGACGAAGCACAAGATGGAATCAAGACTGCTGGGAGAAGTATCAGTAACTTCAGATATTCAGATGACACCTTTATGGCATAAAGGGAAGGGGAACTAAAGAGTCTCCTGATGAAAGTGAATGAGGAGAGTGAAAAAGCTGCCTTAAAACTCAACATTCAGAAAACTAAGATCATGGAATCTGGTCCCATCATTTCATGGCAAATAGATGGGGAAACAATGAGAACACTGACAGACTTTATTTTCTTGGGCTCCAAAATCACTGTGGATGGTGAATACAGCCATGAAATTAAAAGACGCTCCTTGTAAGAAAAGCTGTGACAAACCTAGACAGCATATTAAAAAGCACAGATGTTACTTTGCCGACAAANGACAGCATATTAAAAAGCAGAGACATCGCTTTGTTGACAGTCTATATAGTCAAAGGTATGGTTTTTCCGGTAGTTATGTATGGATGTGAGAGTTGGACCATAAAGGAAGCTGAGCACAGAAGAATTGATGCTTTTGAACTGTAGTATTGGAGAAGACTCTTGAGAGTCCCTTGGACTGCAAGGAGATCTAACCAGTCCATTCTAAAGGAAAGCTGTCCAGAATATTCATTGGAAGGACTAATGCTAAAGCTGAAACTCCAATACTTTGGCCACCTGATGCAAAGAACTGACTCATTGGAAAAGACCCTGATGCTGGGAAAGATTGAAGGCAGGAGGAGAAGGGGATGACGGAGAAAGAGATGATTGGATGGCATCACTGGCTCGATCGACATGAGTTTGAGCAAGTTGCAGGAGCTGGGGATGGACAGGAAATCCTGGCATGCTGCAGTCCATGAGGTCACAAAGAGTCAGACTCGACTGTGCAACTGAACTGAACTGAACCTGAAATTATACCATTAAACTAATATTTTTAAGTCTTTTGAACTACCACACAATTGCACTCATCTCACATGCTAGTAAAGTAATGTTCAGAATTCTCCAAGCCAGGCTTCAGCAATATGTGAACCATGAACTTCCTGATGTTCAAGCTGGTTTTAGAAAAGGCAGAGGAACCAGAGATCAAATTGCCAACATCCGCTGGATCATGGAAAAAGCAAGAGAGTTCCAGAAAAACACCTATTTCTGCTTTATTGACTATGCCAAAGCCTTTGACTGTGTGGATCACAATAAACTGTGGAAAATTCTGAGAGAGACGGGAATACCAGACCACCTGACCTGCCTCCTGAAAAACCTGTATGCAAGTCAGGAAGCAACAGTTAGAACTGGACATGGAACAACAGACTGGTTCCAAATAGGAAAAGGAGTACGTCAAGACTGTATATTGTCACCATGCTTATTTAACTTCTATGCAGAGTACAACCCGAGAAACACTGGACTGGAAGAAACACAAGCTGGAATCAAGATTGCCGGGAGAAATATCAATAACCTCAGATATGCAGATGACACCACCCTTATGGCAGAAAGTGAAGAGGAACTGAAGAGCCTCTTGATGAAAGTGAAAGTGGAGAGTGAAAAAGTTGGCTTAAAGCTCAACATTCAGAAAATGAAGATCATGGCATCCGGTCCCATCACTTTATGGGAAATAGATGGGGAAACAGTGGAAACAGTGTCAGACTTTATTTTGGGGGGCTCCAAAATCACTGCAGATGATGATCGCAGCCATGAAATTAAAAGACGCTTACTCATTGGAAGAAAAGTTATGACCAGCCTAGATAGCATATTCAAAAGGAGAGACATTACCTTGCCGACTATGGTCCGTCTAGTCAAGGCTATGGTTTTTCCTGTGGTCATGTATGGATGTGAGAGTTGGACTGTGAAGAAGCTGAGTGCTGAAGAATTGATGCTTTTGAACTGTGGTGTTGGAGAAGACTCTTGAGAGTCCCTTGGACTGCAAGGAGATCCAACCAGTCCATTCTGAAGGAGATCCTCCCTGGGATTTCTTCAGAAGGAATGATACTAAAGCTAAAACTCCAGTAATTTGGCCACCTCATGCGAAGAGTTGACTCATTGGAAAAGTCTCTGATGCTGGGAGGGATTGGGGGCAGGAGGAGAAGGGGACGACCGAGGATGAGATGGCTGGATGGCATCACTGACTCGATGGATGTGAGTCTGAGTGAACTCCAGGAGTTGGTGCTGGACAGGGAAGCCTGGCGTGCTGCGATTCATGGGGTTGCAAAGAGTTGGACACGATTGAGCGACTGAACTGAACGATATATATATATGAGAAGTATGTAAAAGTGTATGTGTGTCCTCCTTGAGGCTAATGGTATGATGTTTATACATTTTATAATATTGAATTATTTTTGCATCACTACTAGTTTAGTGATTTTAAGGTTTCATTTGTAATCCATGACATCTTAAGTCTATCTTATTTGCTGTTGTTCAGATAGACACCAGAACAGTCATCCAATAGTTAAAGCAGAAAAGACTTATGAAAAATCTTAAGTAAAGAATTTATTAGATAATCTTTAGAGTATCTAAATTTTTATTGTTGTTGCCGTTGTATTTAATCCACTTTTTCATTTTAAAAAAAAAATTGTTTTTCAGGTATATAGTTCCATTCTAGTAATTATTTTCCTCTTTCTAATGTTATAAATTTCTCACCACAGAATTAAGTGATTATTCAATAAATAACAATTAATTGAAAATATGCATAATAAATAAAAATTCACAAATATGCTGTTAACAAAATAAAGACAATCTTTAAAATTATATTATAAAGCCAACATACTTTCCATTTGACTGTTTTTTGTTTTGTATACGTATTATTAGACATGTGAAGATAGCTATCTGGTATATAATTGAATGGGATAATAGAGGTATCTGTTGTCATTTTCTGATTTGTCTCAAACAGTTTGAGTTATATCACTGGTGTCTTCTTCACTATTGTTGCGAACAGCACCTAATTCACAACACATTAAGAGAGCTAATTTCTTATATCATCATCCATTGTTGAAGACTGCCTTCAAGAAATAATTCAGGCATTCAGATTTCTTCCATCATTAGCTTCTCCTGTGGTGCAATTATTCTTTCAGACCCTTGGTTTGAAGAAAATAGATGTGAGAAGACACCTTTTTGATAACTTTTGATAACTCTTTTAACACATCATTTCCATATACATTACCCAGAACTAAACATAGCCCTACTTAAGTCTCAGAGATATGGGGAAGTTTAGTCTTCTTGTTTGCTCAAGAAGAAAAATTGATATAGTTTCATGAACACAGCCTTTAGGGGGAAGCATTTTTATATATAGATAACAGATTGGAGGCATGGGAAGTATAAAACTTAAATGATCTATTTTATCATATACATATTTATACCTATATTTTATTATTATTTTTATCACAATTTAACTGTATTTTACATACATTGTCTCCATTAATGTGATTTTAGAAAGTATAATAGCAAAGTCAGACAATTTTTAAAAGGGGAACCAATTGTCTATAATCATCTGTAATGATTTAGCTAACAGTCACCTACTATGAGATCATAGGTATTAGCTAAGACTTCAGCAGCAAATTATCTGAAGTAAAGTGACTATTCTGAACTTATACTTAGCTGTGGTTAGCAATGAATAGTGACTCCTCTATCTGTTGCTTATTAGGTAGCATTTTAGTTCATGTTAAATTATCATTATTTGATTTTTTTTCCCCTACTTGCTCTTGTTTATATATAAAAGCAGTGAAGTGGAAAATAGAATAGTGATGAAGGATCAGTATTAAATAGTCAGAGGAGTCCTCGTGGGAATCTAGAACTCACACCCCCTACCCAGCAGTAATTTGTATCCTTTCCCTATCTGTCCTTTCACCTATCCTGTTTCGGGTGTCAAGAGAGGCTTGAATGGCAAACCTCAACTGCTATCTCTATGTGGCAGTATCGAGGCAGGGTCTTAACATAACCTGGTTGAAACTTGAGGAAATTATGCTGAATGAAAATTTGCAAGTGAAGGATTCAGTTCAGTTCAGTCGCTCAGTTGTGTCCACTCTTTGCGACCCCATGAATCACGGCACGCCAGGCCTCCCTGTTCATCACCAACTCCTGGAGTTCACTCAGACTCACGTCCATCGAGTCAGTGATGCCATCCAGCCATCTCATCCTCTGTCATCCCCTTCTCCTCCTGCCCCCAATCCCTCCCAGCATCAGAGACTTTTCCAATGAGTCAACTCTTCGCATGAGGTGGCCAAAGTACTGGAGTTTCAGCTTTAGCATCATTCCCTCCAAAGAAATCCCAGGGAGGATCTCCTTCAGAATGGACTGGTTGGGTCTCCTTGCAGCACACATAAAAAGGGAAACAGCAAATGAAGTTACTTTGAGGTCAGAAAAACAACTGGAAGTGAATTCTGCTCGTCTCACTGAATTTTTAAGGATGCCTACCTGCTCAGAGTACTTATTTTTGGTTTTTGGTTGTTTTTGTATGATTTTACTGTTCAGTTCAGTTCAGTCGCTCAGTCGTGTCCGACTCTTTGCGACCCCCACGAATTGCAGCACGCCAGGCCTCCCTGTCCATCACCAGCTCCCAGAGTTGACTCTAACTCACGTCCATTGAATCGGTGATGCCATCTCATCCTCTGTCATCCCCTTTTCCTCCTGCCCCCAATCCCTCCCAGCATCAGAGTCTTTTCCCATGAATCAACTCTTTGCATGAGGTGGCCAAAGTATTAGAGTTTCAGCTTTAGCATCATTCCTTGCAAAGAACACCCAGGACCAATCTCCTTTAGAATGGACTGGTTGGATCTCCTTGCAGTCCAAGGGACGCTCAAGAGTCTTCTCTAACACCAGAGTTCAAAAGCATCAATTCTTTGGCGCTCAACGTTTTTCACAGTCCAACTCTCACACCCATACATGGCCACTGGAGAAGTGATTTTACTGTTAGTTCTATGCAATTTACCATGTAATTGTGGTTTTATCACTTCCTTTTCTTAGTTTACTGGAACTGAAATATATACAGAATACTGAGCAGAGTGAGTTTCAGGTAAAAAAAATGTTGCTTAACTATGTGAAATGTGGTAGATTTAGAAAGTAAAGTAACTATAAGATAACATTATGGAATTCCAACATTGTTTAATATTTCTTTTTTATTTTAAAAGAATTTGCTACACTTTTTATTGTTTTCCTATTTTGAATCACCTATCATTGCTTTATTTACCTAGCCATTTTGTTTTCCTCAGATGTTTAGAAAATCATTGGTGAAAATGTTTGAAGATAAAGGATTGGACTGTATCTTTTTAGAAACGAATATCAACATGAAGAAACAGTACCATATGGTTTATGAATGTATTCCTCTCCCAAAGGAAGTGGGTGATATGGCTCCCATCTATTTTAAGGTATTTATAATAGTCTTTACATACATATTTATTTTTTACTGTATTATGGTTTTATGAGTAGTTATATTTATTCTGATATTTTTCTCCTATATACTTACTTCCCTGGTGGCTCTGTCTACAATGTGAGAGACCTGGGTTCGATCCCTGGGTTAGGAAGGAAATGGCAACCCACTCCAGTACTCTTGCCTTGAAAATCCCATGGACGGAGGAGCTTGGTGCAGGCTACTCTCCATGGGGTCGCAGAGAGTTGGGCACTACTGAGTGACTTCACTCATACTTATCAAATTTTACATCATTAAGAAATGATGTAAAGCACAAAAAATTCTGCTGTTTAAATTTTCGAAGAAAGAAATTTGAAATTTTGACCTTTAAAAGCATGCTTATTTGTAAGTGTGAATATACCATCAAATGGTAATTTGTAATTTCTATGTTAATTTCTCAAATGAAAAATCAGAATTTTACCTTGAAGTACTTTCAAGTCTAAATTATAGTCATAACTCTAGAAAACTTAACATTGAAGTTCATCAGAGCCAGAGATGGTTATATGCAAACAGTACAAATTACAATTGCTGAGGTAGGTTATTGCTGTAAGTCTTAGTATTTAATATTTCATCATGCTGTTTGTGAAAAGAAACCAAAATCTAACCTTGACATGCATTTTTGAACATTTCAATAAATGATTAGAATTCTTAAACAATTAGGTTTCATTTTAATGTTTGAGCATGCATCTGTGTGTGCTCAGTCGCTAAGCCGTGTCTGACTGTTTTGTGACCCCATGGACTATAGCCTGCCAGGCTTCTTTGTCAATGGGATTTCCCAGGAGTGTGTTGCCATTTCCTTCTCCAGGTGTCTTCCTGACCCAGGGATCAAATCCAGGTCTCATGCTTAGCCAGGTGATTGCTTTATCACGGAGCCACTAGGAAAGCCCATAATGTTCAGGCAGGTATAGCTAAATAACCTTTGTTTAATACTGACCTGAGTGCAGTATAATTTATAGACTAATATACATTTGTAAATGTAGAACTGTATATGGAATAGTAAATCTACATTTAAAAAATATAATGTTTTGTTGAGGTGATATAGAAACTTGCAAAGTTTAGACAGTGTAGGATTGTAAAGTTAATTAATATGGACTACAAATCCCTGTAAAAAGGATTATTTTTTAAAAAGAATTATAAAATCTATTAAGGTTGACGCGGTGGTGAAATCTACTTTTCCTGTAGAAGTTTTGAAAAACAATCTGATTATTTGCTTTGAAATGTCATACTTAAAATACAGACAAGCCAGATAATCTGCAACTCCATATCAGTCCTGTGTTAAACAAAATAAATTGAGAGATTATTATGCTTTTCTTCGGTGTCTTTTCTTTTTCTCTTACACTCCCTCAGTAGAGTACTAGATTATGAATGTAAGTATTGAAGTATATAGGGCACAACATAAGCAGCTACTGTTGCTCAATGTTGGGTGACAGAAGTGTCATCTTTTAGAAGAATGATATATCACTTTTCTTTACTCTTATATGATCATTAAAGATGTACTTATTTGATCTGGCTTCAGTTTTCTATCAAATGTACTACATTACAGTGTCAACACAAGAAACACATGTCTTTTAAATAGGGAATAGCAGTATACTATGCTTATTTGAATGTTAATTTCACATTTAAATTTGCTTCATTATAGTGATGTTATATAAAAATGAGAGTATTTTATACTTATCACCCTAGTGCTTCTTTCTATTACATATTTTTTACAATACATGTTAGTCACATTGATTAGCTTAGATAAGTCGTATAATTCCATTTCTATGTCTTTTTTTCCCCCATATAATTTTGCTCCTTTTTTCTGTAACTAGAAATAGTTCAAGTATTTGGTTACCAGAAAGCACATAAATAACTTCTTATATTTCAAAGAAGAGCAATAAAGCAAATTGAATTTATTTGAGATGATGTCTGTGAATGGAGTGGGCTTCCCAGGTCATTCAGTGGTAAAGAATCTACCTGCCACGGGGGTGGGATGATTTGAAAGAATAGCATTGAAACATGTATATTAACATATGTGAAATAGATGTCCAGTCCAAGTTTGAGACATAAAATAGGGCACTCAAAGATGGTGCACTGGGACAACCCAGAGGGATGGAAAGGGGAGGGTGGTGGGAGGGGGTTTGAGACTGGGGGACACATATCCAGCCAAGGTTGATTCATGTCAATGTATGGCAAAAAACACCAAAATATTGTAATTCAGTTCAGTTCAGTTCAATCATTCCATCGTGTCTGACTCTTTGCAACACCATGGATTACAGCATGGGCCTCCCTGTGCATCACCAACTCCCAGAGTTTACTCAAACTCATGTCCATCGAGTTGGTGATGCCATCCAACCACCTTATCCTCTGTTGTCCCCTTATCCTCCCACCTTCAATCTTTCGCACCATCAGAGTCCTTTCAGATGAGTCAGTTCTTTGCAGCAGGTGGCCAAAGTATTGGAGTTTCAGCTTCAGCATCAGTCCTTCCAATGAATATTCAGGACTGATTTCCTTTAGGATGGACTGGTTGGATCTCGTTGCAGTCCAAGGGACTCTCAAGAGTCTTCTCCAACACCACAGTACAAAAGCATCAATTCTTTGGTGCTCAGCTTTCTTATAGTCCACCTCTCACATCCATACATGTCTACTGGAAAAACCATAGCTTTGACTAGATGGACCTTTGTTTGCAAAGTAATGTCTCTGTTTTTTAATATGCTGTCTAGATTGGTCATAACTTTCCTTCCAAGGAGTAAGCATCTTTTAATTTCATAGCTGCAGTAACCATCTGTAGGGATTTTGGAGCCCCAAAAAATAAAGTCTGTCACTATCCATTGTTTCCCCATCTATTTGCCATGAAGTGATGGGATCGGATGCCATGATCTTAGTTTCCTGAATGTTGAGATTTAAGCCAACTTTTTCACTCTCCTCTATTACTTTGATCTAGAGGTTCTTTAGTTCTTCTTTGCTTTCTGCTGTAAGGGTGATGTCATCTGCATATCTGAGGTTATTGATATTTCTCCCAGCAATCTTGATTCCAGCTTGTGCTTCCCCAGCCCACCGTTTTTCATCATGTACTCTGCATATAAGTTAAATAAGCAGGGTGACAGTATACTTCCTTGACTTATTCCTTTTCGTATTTGGAACCAGTCTTCTGTTCCATGTCCAGTTCTAACTGTTGCTTCCTGACCTGCATACAGATTTCTCAATAGGCAGGTCAGATGGTCTGGTATTCCCATCTCCTTCATAATTTTCTACAGTTTATTGTGATCCACACAGTCAGAGGCTTTGGCATAGTCAATAAAGCAGAAAGAGATGTTTTTCTGGAACTCTCTTGCTTTTTTGATGATCCAGCAGATGTTGGCAATTTGATCTCTGGTTCCTCTGCCTTTTCTAAAACCAGCTTAAATATCCGGAAGTTCATGGCTCACGTATTGCTGAAGGCTGGCTTGGTGAATTTTGAGTATTACTTTACTAGCCTGTGAGATGAGTACAATTATGCGGTAGTTTGAGCATTTTTTGGCATTGCCTTTCTTTGGGATTGGGATTCTTTTCCAGTCCTGTGGCCACTGCTGAGTTTTCCAAACTTGCTGGCATATTGAGTGTATCACTTTCACAGTATCATCTTTTAGGATTTGAAATAGCTCAACTGGAATTCCATTGCCTCCTCTAGCTTTGTTTGTAGTGATGTTTCCTAAGGCCCATTTGACTTTGCATTCCAGGATATCGGACTCTAGGTGAGTGATCACACCATCGTGATTATCTTGGGTCGTGAAGATCTTGTGTTTCTTGCCACCTCTTCTTAATATCTTGTGCTTCTGTTAGGTCCTTTATTGAGCCCATCTCTGCATGAAATCTTCCCTTGGTATCTCTAATTTTCTTGTAAGAGATCTCTGCTGCTGCTGCTGCTGCTAAGTCGCTTCAGTCGTGTCCAACTCTGTGCGACCCCATAGACGGCAGCCAACTAGGCTCCCCCATCCCTGGGATTCTCCAGGCAAGAACACTGGAGTGGGTTGACATTTCCTTCTCCAATGCTTGAAAGTGAAAAGTGAAAGTGAAGTCGCTCAGTCGTGTCTGACTCTTAGCGACCCAATGGACTGCAGCCTTCCAGGCTCCTCCATCCATGGGATTTTCCAGGCAAGAGTACTGGAGTGGGGTGCCATTGCCTTCTCCAGTCTTCCCCATTATATTGCTTTCCTCTGTTTCTTTGTAGGAATCACTGAGGAAGGCTTTCTTATCTCTCCTTGCTATTCTGTGGAACTCTGCATTCAAATGGGTATATCTTTCCTTTTCTCTTTTGCTTTTTGCTTCTCCTCTTTTCACAGCTATTTGTAAGGCTTCCTCAGATAGCCATTTTGCTTTTTTGCATTTCTTTTTTGCATTACTTTACTTGTATTCTTGTAAAGTAATTAGCCTCCAATTAAAAAAAAGAAAAAACAAATCTGCCTCCCAGTGCAGGAGATGCAAGAGACATGGATTTGATCGCTGATTTGGGAAGATCCCCTGGAGCAGGAAATAGAAGACACTCCAGTATTCTTGCTGGGATAATCTCATGGACAGAGGAGCCTGTCAAGCTACAGTCCATGGGGTCACAAATAGTCAGACACAGCTGAAAGGCTAAGTAAACATGCACACATGCTATGAATGGAGTAGGAAATTTGTGAATTTTTATGTACAGGTGTATAGAATGAGTAATATAGAATCAATTTGGGTGAAGATCAGACTTGTATGAAATCAAGAAATTCCAATTTTAAGTAACAGAAATTAAAGGGTTAATTCATTCAAAATAATGACCAAACATGTATAGTATACCTTATAGATAATTCACCGTATTACTGTATTTTGAAACTGCCTCTTTGTATTTACTTGTATATTTTCATTGACAAATGGCTATTTCTTAGAAAGCCATAATGGAATCCGATGAAGAATGGTCTATAAACAAGAAATTGATTGATCTCTCTTCAAAAGACATCAGAAAGTCTGTAAGTATTACTTTCTCTTAATAACAGAAATAACCCTACTGTTAGAATCTTTGTAATTTCCATATCTTATTTGAGAAAGAGACCATTTGGCTCAGTGACCAAAGGTGAAGTACATTTAATTCTATAAATGAAGAAGAAATTATTTTCATCTTACCTGGTCTGGCAAATCCTTATTTGTCTAATGGCTTATATGAATACTTATTCCTGATTTTCCGGCCCTCTGCAGTAGTCCTTATAATTGGTTATGACAGCCATAAGATTGCCATGAAATTTCTTCTTATGAGATTCTCAGCTGTGAAAGTTCTTCTTATGAGATTGTCAGCCTCTGTTGGACAAATGAAGAAAGATGCTTTCTTGTTACTGAATTTCTAATGAGAAAAACATTGGTCTTTCCTAAAGATCCTGTTTTGGATTTAAAACTCTCTTTCTCGCTCCATTTTTGTCGGGGGGAGGGTGCCTATACATAGGTTCACTGTTATGTTCCTTTAAAATAGTAGTTGAGTTAGATTATGAATACATTTTTCTTTTAGAGACCTTACTAATCATGCTTCATAGTTTAATCTTGATTTTCAAGTCAAGTTTTAAATTGAAGTGAGACTTAAGTTGAGTACTTGTGTAGTGACCTCCTTCTTTTCTAGAAATACACGTTAAATGGAATAGATATATAATAGAACTATAGATTTCTTTTTCTTTTTCTATGAAAAGAGTATTATATGAATGTATATTTGAATGCCTGCTATTTACCAGGCAGTGTTCTAGGTACATTTATACATAATGAAGCAGAGCAAAGACTTTTTGTAGCTTATATTCTGGTGCAAGAGTTGGGAATTGCATTCTTTGTACTAAATCCAGCCTGCTGCTTGTTTGTGTGAATGAAGTTTTATAGTAACATAGATATATCCTTTTATAAGTACAGTCTTTGGCTGCTTTCATGCTACAAGGGCAGAATTGAGAGTTACAATAAAAATTTTATGATGTGCAATGCCCAAATTATTTTATTTAAGTTAAAACTTTTATTATAGGTTTTAAAAAGTTTTTTATAAGTTTTTAAAACTTTGCTGACCCTTATTATAGAAGATATCACTATAATATTTCTATCGCATTTCTTTTGGAAATCCAGACTCCTGATACA
>SJYQ01001605.1:174799-233461 GCA_006410935.1 Redunca redunca | reverse complement strand
CTCCTTTTTTATATCCTTTATTACCTTTATTATATCCCAGACAAAAGATTGCAACTGCATTATTGGAGACAGTTTTAATTCAAAAGTAAAACCATTTATAAGTCTTTTCTCTTTTTAAAAATTAAACACAAATTTAATACAATTTTAAAAGTTTACTTTCCATTTACAGTTCTTACAAAATATTGGCTGTATTCTCCGTGTTGTACAATACATCCTTGAGCCTATCTTACACATGATAGTTTGTACCTTCAACTCCCTGACCCCATATCGCCCCTGCTCATTGGTACTGGTAACCACCAGTTTGTTCTCTATATCTGTATGTCTGCTTCTTTTCCCCTTTATTCATTAGTTTGTTGCAGTTTTTAGATTCCACGTGTAAGTGATATCATATAGTATTTGCCCTTCTCTGCCTTATTTCAATTCCCATAATGACAGATGCCATCTAAGTCCATCCATGTTGCTGCAGATAGCAAAATTCTGTTCTTTTTAACATCTTTGTCCATTCATATGTTGATGGACACTTAAGATGCTTTCATATCTTGGCTATTGTAAATAATGCTGCTATGAACATTTTCCAGCCAGTCAATCCTAAGGGAAATCAGTCCTGAACATTCATTGGAAGGACTGGTGCTGAAGCTGAAACTCCAATACTTTGGCCATCTGATGTGAAGAACTGACTCATTGGAAAAGACCCTGAAACTGGGGAAGGCTGAAGGCAGGAGGAGAAGGGGATGACAGAGGATGAGATGGTTGGATGGCATCACCAGCCTGATGGACATGAGTTTGAGCAAGCTCCAGGAGTTGGTGATGGACAGGGAAGCCTGGCATGCTGAAGTCCATGTGGTTGCAGAGTCAGACACGACTGAGCAAGTGAAATGAACTGATGAACATTTGGCTTTTTATACAATTCATGGGGTTCTCATAGCAAGAATACTGGGGTGGTTTGCCATGCCTTCCTTCAGTGGACCACATTATGTCAGAACTCTCCAGTGGAAACCATCTTTTGGGTGGCCCTTCATGGCATGGTTCATGGCTTCATAGAGTTACACAAGCCCCTTCAACATGACAAGGCAGTGACCATGAAGGAGACTAGAGATCTCTTCAAGAAAATTGGAAATATCAAAAGAACATTTCATGTAAATACGGGCACAGTAAAGGACAGAAACGGTGAAGACCTAACAGAAGCAGAAGAAATCAAGAAGAGATGTTAAGAACACACAGAAGAACTATACACCAAAGATCTTAATTGCCCGAGTCCAGCTCCAGCAGCCAAAGATTTAACCCGAAGGGAGGAACGGTGTTGGCAAGTAATGATGCAGCCTCTCAATTTCTTGGATTGCATAACTTTATTTTAAGCTTAAGATTCTTTTTATACTTTTACAAAAGCATTAGGTCAGAGGTTTGACATTTTCAATTTCCCCTCACCCAGATTTATTGTCTCTATAAGTCACTGTTGCCCTTCAAACAGAGTTTCTGCTCCAGTGGTTCCCCCTGAGTAGTGTTTTACTTTAACTCATGATTACATTGTAACTCATGCTTAAGTCTGGGCTGCATACCACAAGCCTCAGCTAATATCTTATCTTTCTAACTCCTGTTTGCCCCTAGTATCCTAAGCTCACTATTTCTTAAAAAGGGCTTCTAGCTATTAATATCTCTAAAGTTCCTAATCTCTATGAGCTATAGTAGAATATGCTAACATTACAACATTCCTTAAATCTTTAGCTTCTAACTATTTTAATTATTCCTAAGCCCTAAATGCAGCAAACTCCTTTGCCATAAACACTTTCCTCACAAATAGGCTTCAGATAGCAGTCCCTAACATGGCCTCAAGCTGCGGCCTATCTGCTTACCCTGGAACGCTCTTCTGCAAAAGTCCTTGATCAAATGTCAGTGATTAACTTTATGAATTATTCTCTGAACACAGCTGCAGAAGGCTTTGTGCCTTCTCATGCTCCTCTTAAGAACAATAAGCACCTTAATATTCTTTTCAGTCAACTCAGGCAAGAAAATGAAAACACAAGTCAGAGTTACAAGGCCTAACTCCTTCATCCCGGGTCTGTGCCTGCGGGACAAAGAGAGGGGGTTGGGGCTGTGCCTCCATTTTGTCAGTAATGCCTAATGCGGCTCCCGACACTTAATGACCTGAATAACCACAATGGTGTGATCACTCACCTAGAGCCAGACATCCTGGAGTGTGAAGTCAAAAGGGCATTAGGAAGCACTGCTGCCAATAAAGCTAGTGGAGGTGATGGAATTCCAGCAGAGCTGTTTAAAATCCTAAAAGATGATGCTGTTAAAGTGCTGCACTCAATATGTCAGCAAATTTGGAAAACCTAGCACTGGCCACAGGACTGGAAAAGGTCAATCATCATCCCAGTTCCCAAGAAGGGAAGTGCTAAAGAATGTTCAAACTACTGGACACTTGGACTCAATTTCCATGCTAGTAAGGTTCACTTTCCATGCTAGTAAAGTTATGCTCAATATCCTTCAGACTAGGCTTCAGCATTACGTGAAACAAGAACTTCCAAGATGTACAAACTGGGTTTAGAAAAGGCAGAGGAACCAGAGATGAAATTGCCAACTTTCACTGGATCATAGAGAAAGCAGGGGATTTCCAGAAAAACATCTACCTCTGTTTCATTAACTATGCTAGAGACTTTGACTGTGTGGATTGTAACAAACTGGAAAATTCTTAAAGAGATGGGAATACCAGATCGTCTTACTTGTCTCCTGCAAAACCTGTATGAAGGTCAAGAAGCAACAGTTAGGACCTTATATGGAACAATGGACTGGTTCAAAATTGAGAAAGGAGCACAACAAGGCTGTGTATTGTCACCCTGTTTATTTAGCTTATACATGATGTGCTTAGCTTAGTACATCATGCAAAATGCTGGGCTGGATGACTTACAAGGTAGAATCAAGGTTGCCAGGAGAAATATCAACAACCTCAGATACGCAGATGATACTACTTTAATGGGAGAAAGTAAGGTGGAACTAAAGAACCTCTTGATGAGGGTGAAAGAAGAGTGGAAAAGCCAGCTTAAAACTCAATATTAAAATAACCAAAATGGTATTCAGTCCCATCTCTTCATTGCAAATTTAAGAGGAAAAGGTGGAAGCAGTGAAAGATTTCCCCTTCTTGGGCTCTAAAATCCCTTTGTATGGTGACTGCAATCATGGAATTAGAAGACGATTGCTTCTTGGAAGGAAAGCTATGACAAACAGTGCTCAGTCGCTTCAGTTGTGTCTGACTCTTTGTTGCCCAATGGACCATAGCTCACCAGGCTCCTTTGTCAATGGCATTCTCCAGGCAAGAATAGTGGAGGGAGTTGCCTTGCCCTCCTCCAGGAGATCTTCCCCATCCAGGGATCGAACCTGTGTCTCGTGCCTTGCAGGCAGATTCTTTACTACTGTCCCACCAGGAAAGCCCATGACAAAGCTAGACAGTGTATTAAAAAACAAAGACATCATTTTGCTGTCAATGGTCCGTATAGTCAAGGTTGTGGTCTTTCCGGTAATCATATACAGATGTGAGAATTGGACCATAAAAAATCACATAATTGATGCTTTTGAACTGTAGTGCTGGAGAAGACTCTTGAGAGTCCCGTGGACAGAACGGAGATCAAACCAGTCAATCCTGAAGGATATTAACCCTGAATATTCATTGAAAGTACTGATGATGATCCTGAAGTTTCAGTACTTAGGCCATCTGATGCAAAGAGCTGACTCATTGGAAAAGACCCTGATGCTGGGAAAGATTGAAGGCAGAAAGAGAAGAGGGCAACAGAAGATGAGATGGTTGGATGGCATCACCAAGTCTGTGGACATGAACTTGGGCAAACTCTGGGAGATGGTGAGGGACAGTGAGGCCCGAAGTGCTGCAGTCCATGAGATTGCAGAGTTGGACATGACTTGGCAACTGAACAACAGCATAAACATTCTATTCATATATCTTTTCAAATCAGTGTTTTTGTTTTTTTCAGATATATGTACCCAGGAGAGGAATTGCTGAGTTATATGGTAGTTGTATATTGAGTTTTTTAATAAACCTCTATACTGTTTTGCCCAGTGGCTACACCAATTTACATTCCCACCAATAGCGTTTTAGTGTTCTATTTTCTTCATATCCTTGCCAACTTTGTTATTTGTTTTATTTTTAGCAGTAGCCATAAAGGTGTGAGGTGATATCTCATTGTGGTTTTGGTTTCGATTAGCATTTTCCTGATGTTAGTGATTTTGAGCATCTTTTCATATGCCTGTGGCCATCTTCATTTCCTACTTGGTAAAATGTCTTCAGTTTTTTTTAATCCCCTTTTTAATTGGATTGTTTGTTTGTTTTTATATTGAGCTGTATTAACTGTTTATATAGTTGGATTAACCTCTTATTGGTCATATAATTTGCAAAAATTTTCTCCCATTTAGTAGGTTGTCTTTAAATTTTTTTGATAATTTCCTTTGCTGTGCAAAAGATGTTAAATTTGCTTAGGTCCCATTTCTTTACTTCTGCTTTTATTTAATATACTCCAGGAGATGGATAAGAGAAGGCAATGGCACCCCACTCCAGTACTCTTGCCTGGAAAATCCATGGACAGAGGAGCCTGGTAGGCTGCAGTCCATGGGGTCTCTAAGAGTGGGACACGACTGAGCAACTTCACTTTCACTCTTTACTTTCATGCACTGGAGAAGGAAATGGCAACCCACTCTAGTGTTCTTGCCTGGAGAATCCCAGGGACGGTGAAGCCTGGTGGGCTGCTGTCTTTGGGGTTGCACAGAGTCAGACATGACTGAAGTGACTTAGCAGCAGCAGGAGATGGATACAAAGACTTTTGCTGTGATTCATGTCCCTGAATGTTCTCTATTTTCCTGTAGACATTTTATAGTATCTGGCCTTAACTTTAGATCTTTAATCCATTTTGACTTTTATTTTTTGTATGGTGTTAGAGAATGTTCTAATTTCACTTCTTTACATGTATCTGTCTAGTCTTCCCAGCACTGTTTATTGAAGAGACTGTCCTTTCTTCACTATATATTCTTGGTTCCTTTTGGTGACTGTAGGTGTGTGAGTTTGTTTCTGGGCTGTCTATTCTGTTCCATTGATCAATGTCTGTTTTCAATGCCAGTATCAAACTGTTCTGATGGGTGTAGCTTTGTATTAAAGAGTATGATCTGAAGTCAGGGAGCATAATTCTTCTACCTTTGTTCTTCTTTCTCAAGATTGTTTTGACTTTTGGGGGTCTTTTGAAGGTATAATCTTCCAAAACTGAGCCAAGCGCAATACTGAAATTGAGTCAGTAATTTAAAAATTTCCAGCAAACAAAAATCTAGAACCAGATGGCTGTACAGCTGAATTCTACTGAACATTTATCCTTCTGAAAGTATTTCAAAAAATTGCAGAGGAAGAAATGCTTCTAAACTCATCTATGGTCCAGCATCACCCTGATACTAAAACCAGACAAAGATATCACAAAAAAGATTAGAGTTCAGTATCACTGATGAACATAGATGAAAAAATCTCAACAACTAATAGCAGACTGAATCCAGCAATATATTAAAAAGATCATATACCATGATCAAGTGAGATTTAACCCAGAATTGCAAGAGTTTTCCAGTATTCAAATTGATCAATGTGATACTTCCCATTAACAAATTGAAAATAAAAACCATGTGATCATCTTAATAGATGGCAGAAGAGCTTTTGATAAAATTTGGCATCCATTTATGATAAATTTCTCCAGAAGGTGGGCATAGAGGGAATATACCTCAAAATAATAAAGGCCACATATAGCAAACACACAGCTAATATCTACCCCCTCCTGTTGCTCCCTGCTAAAGTCAAGGCTTCAGAGTGTACAACAAAATTAGAATTAGGATTTGACAACAATTTAGTACACAATAGAATTATAGTTTTGGCTAGACTTCTGAAAGAAGGATACCTTTTAAACTTAGATAAGAAGAACCCACAAAGTTAGCAGATGTCACTGATTTCATATTAAATCTCTTCTCTCTCACTAACTGGGGCAGATAAGACAGAGGTTAGGCTGTCTGGGGAGGTCTTACAAATAGCTGTGAAAAGAAGAGAAGCGAAAAGCAAAGGAGAAAAGGAAAGATATAAGCATCTGAATGCAGAGTTCCAAAGAATAGGAAGGAGAGATAANAACTAAAAAGCCTCTTGATGAGAGTGAAAGAGGAGAGTGAAAAAGTTGGCTTAAAGCTCAACATTCAGAAAATGAAGATCATGGCATCTGGTCCCATCACTTCATGGGAAATAGATGGGGAACAGTGGAAACAATGTCAGACTTTATTTTTTGGGCTCCAAAATCACTGAAGATGGTGATTGCAGCCATGAAATTAAAAGACACTTTACTCCTTGGAAGGAAAGTTATGACCATCCTAGATAGCATATTCAAAAGCAGAGACATTACTTTGCCAACACAGGTCTGTCTAGTCAAGGCTATGGTTTTTCCTGTGGTCATGTATGGATGTGAGAGTTGGACTGTGAAGAAGGCTGAGTGCTGAAGAATTGATGCTTTTGAACTGTGGTGTTGGAGAAGACTCTTGAGAGTCCCTTGGACTGCAAGGAGATCCAACCAGTCCATTCCGAAGGAGATCAGCCCTGGGTGTTCTTTGGAAGGACTGATGCTAAAGGTGAAACTCCAGTACTTTGGCCACCTCATGTGAAGGGTTGACTCATTGGAAAAGACTCTGATGCTGGGAGGGATTGGGGGCAGGAGGAGAAGGGGACAACAGAGGATGAGATGGCTGGATGGCATCATTGATTCGATGCACAAGAGTTTGGGTGAACTCCAGGAGTTGGTGATGGACAGGGAGGCCTGACGTGCTGCAATTCATGGGGTCACAAAAAGTTGGACATGACTGAGTGACTGAACTGAACTGAGCTGAATATTGTTAATAGTTAAAATACTTGTAAGTACTGATAGAAAAGCCCCTTAAAACCTACCTAATGAATAGACTAAGGGCTTGATAAAACATTTCATAAAAGAGGAGAGATATATAAAACACCTACCACAATAGCCTTAGAGCAAACATTTATTAAGTACTTAGTAGCTCCAGGCCATTTATATGTTTATTTCTTGAACTGCTACTGCTGCTGCTAAGTCGCTTCAGTCGTGTCTGACTCTTTGCAACCCCATAGATGGCATCCCACCAGGCTCCACTGTCCCTGGGATTCTCCAGGCAAGAACACAGGAGTGGGTTGCCATTTCCTTCTCCAGTGTATGAAAGTGAAAAGTGAAAGTGAAGTCGCTCAGTCATGTCCAACTCTTCACAACCCCACGGACTGCAGCCTACCAGGCTCCTCCATCCATGGGGTTTTCCAGGCAAAAGTACTGGAGTGTGGTGCCATCGCCTTCTCCACCCATGAAAGTATGAAGAGGCAAAAAGATATGACACTGAAAGACGAACTACCTTGGTTGGTGGTGTCCAGTATGCTCCTGGAGAAGACCAGAGCATTAGCTCCAAAACGAATGAAGAGGCTGAGGCAAAGCAGAAATAGCGCCCAGTTATGGATATGTTTAGTGGTGAAAGTAAAGTCTGATGCTGTTAACAATATTGCATAGGAACCTGCAATGTTAGGTCCATAAATCGAGGTAAATTGGAAGTGGTCAAGTAGGAGATGGCAAGAGTGAACATCGACATTTTAGGAATCAATGAACTAAAGTGGACAGCAATAGTCAAATTTAATTCAGATGACCATTATATCTACCACTGTAGGCAAGAATTCCTTAGAGGAAAGGGAGTAGCCCTCACAGTCAACAAAAGAATCTGAAATGCAGTACTTTGGTGCAATCTCAAAAACGACAGAATGATCTCTGTTTGTTTCCAAGGCAAACCATTCAATCAGTATCACAGTAATCTAAGTCTACGCCCCCACTACTAATGCCAAAGAAAGTGAAGTTGAAACGTTCTATGAAGAACTATAAGACCTTCTAGAACTAACACCAAAAAAGTGATGTTGTTTTCATCATAGGGGACTGGAATGCAAATGTAGGAAGTCAAGATAAACCTGGAATAATGGGCAAGTTTCGTCTTTGAGTACAACAGGAAGCAGAGCAAAGGCTAACAGTTTTGCCAAGAGAATGCACTGGTCATAGCAAACACCCACTTGCAACAACACAAGAAACGACTCTACACATGGACATCAGTTCAGTTAAGTTGATCAGTCATGTCTGACTCTGAAACTCCATGAACCACAGCACACTAGCCTTCCTTGTCCATCACCAACTTCCAGAGTCCACCCAAACCCATGTCCATCAAGTCAGTGATGCCATCCAACCGTCTCATCCTCTGTCGTCCCCGTCTCCTCCTTCCCTCAATCTTTCCTAGCTTCAGGGTCTTTTCAAATGAATCAGCTCTTCCTAAGTCCCACTTGACTTCACATTCCAGGTGAGTGATCATACCATCATGATTATCTGAGTCATGAAGGTCTTTTTTATACAGTTCTTCTGTGTATTCTTGGCACCTCTTAATATCTTCTGCTTCTGTTAGGTCCCTCCCATTTCTGGCCTTTACTGAGCCCATCTTTGCATAAAATATTCTCTTGGTATCTCTAATTTTCTTGAAGAGATCTCTAGTCTTTCCCATTGTATTGTTTTCCTCTGTTTCTTTGCATTGATTGCTGAGGAATGCTTTCTTATCTCTCCTTGCTATACTTTCGAACTCTGCATTCAGATGGGTATATCTTTCCTTTTCCCCATTGCTTTTCGCTTCCCTTCTTTTCACAGCTATTTGTAAGGCCTCCTCAGACAGCCATTTCACTTTTTTGCATTTCTTTTTCTTGGGTCAATACCAAAATCAGATTGATTATATTCTTTGCAGCAGAAGGTAGAGAAACTCTATGTAGTCAGCAAAAATAAGACCAGGAGCTGACTGTGGCTCAGATAATGAACTCCTTATTGCCGAACACAGACTTAAATTGAAGAAAGTAGAGAAAACGACTAGGCCATTAAGGTATGACCTAAATCAAATCCCTTATGGTTGTATAATGGAAGTGATAATCAAGGGATTAGATCTGATAGAGTGTCTGAAGAACTGTGGATGGAGGTTTATGACACTGTACAAGAGGCAGTGATCAAAACCATCCCCAAGAAAAAGAAATGCAAAAAGACAAAATGGCTGTCTGAGGAAGCCTTACAAATAGCTAAGGAAAGCAGAGAAGCTAAGGAAAGCAGAGAAGCAAAAGGCAAAGGAAGAAAGGAAAGATACGCCCCCCTGAATGCAGAGTTCCAGAGACTAGCAAGCAGAGCTAAGAAAGCCTTCCAAAGTGAACAGTGCAAAGAAATCGAGGAAAACAATAGAATGGGAAAGACTAGAGATCTCTTCAAGAAAATTACAGATGCCAAGGGAACATTTCATGTAAAAATGGGCAAAACAAAAGAAATGGTATGTAAATAACAGAATTAGAAGATATTAAGTAAAGGTGTCAAGAATACACAGAAAAACTATACAAAAAAAATGACCTGGATAACCACGATGGTGTGATCATTCACCTAGAGCCAAACATCTTGGAGTGTGAAGTCAAGTGGGCCTTCCTTAGGAAACATCACTGCGAACAAAGCTAGTGGAGGTGATGGAATGCCAGCTAAACTATTTCAAATCCTAAAAGATCATACTGTTTGTTAAAGTGCTGCACTCAATATGCCAGCAAATTTGGAAAACTCATCAGTGCCCACAGGACTGGAAAAGGTCAGTTTTCATTCCAATCCCAAAGAGGATAATGCCAAAAACTGTTCATACTATTGCACAATTGCATTCATTTCACATGCTATCAAAGTGATACTCAAAATTCTCCAAGCCAGGCTTCCATAGTACGTGAACTGAGAGCTTTCAGATGTTCAAGCTGGATTTAGAAAAGGCAGAGGAGCCAGAGATCAAATTGTCAACATCTGTTGGATCATCAAAAAAGCAAGAGAGTTCCAGGAAAACATCTACTTCCGTCTCATTGATTATGCTAAAGCCTTTGACTGTGTGGATCACAACAAACTATGGTAAATTCTTAGATAGGGCTACCAGAGCACTTTACCTTCCTTCTGAGAAACCTGTATGGATGTCAAGAAGCAAAAGTTAACACCAGACATGAAACAACAGACTGGTTCCAAATTGGGAAAGGAGTACGTCAACGGCTGTATGTTGTCACTCTGCTTATTTAACTTATATGCAGAGTACATCATGTGAAATGCCAAGCTGGATGAAACACAAACTGGAAGCAAGATTGTAGGGAGAAATATCAATAAGCTCAGATATGCAGATGACACCACCCTTATGGCAGACACCAAAGAGGAACTAATAGCCTCTTGATGAAGGTGAAAGAGGAGAGTGAAAAAGCTGGCATAAACTCAACATTCAAAAAACAAAGATCATGGCATCCAGTCCCATCACTTTATGGCAGTTAGATGTGAAAACAATGGAAACAGGGACAGACTTTATTTTCATGTGTTCAGAGTCACTGCAGATGGTGACTGCAGTCACAAAATCCAAAGACAAAGACGCTTACTCCTTGGTAGAAAAACTATGACAAACCTAGACAGTGTACTAAAAAGCAGAGACATTATTTTGCTGACAAAGGTCCATACAGTCAAGTGTATGGTTTTTCCATTAGTCATGTATGGATGTGAGAGTTGAACCATAAAGAAGGCTGATCGCTGAAGAACTGATGCTTTTGAACTGTGGTGCTGGAAACTCTTGGACTGCAAGGAAATCAAGCCAGTCAATCTGAATGGAAATTGATCCTGAATATTCATTAGAAGGACTGATGCTGAAGCTGAAGCTCCAATACATTGGCCATCTGTTGCGAAGAGCCAATTCATTAGAAAAGATGCTTGTCCAGGGAAAGATTGAAGGCAGGAGGAGAAGGGAACGACAGAGGATGAGATTGTTGGATGGCCTCCCTGACTTGATGGACATGAGTTTGAGCAAGCTCTGGGAGATGGTGAAGGACAGGAAAGCCTGATGTGTTGTATCCATGGGCTCACAAAGAGTTGGCCATGACTGAGTAACTGAATGACAACAAATACAATTCACTGCCAAAATTAGCAAATACAACTTTATGAGAGGATTAAGGGAGGGAGATATTAATCACTGTGGATGGTGACTGCAGCCATGAAATTAAAGGACACTTGTTCCTTTAGCTATGACAATCTGAGACAACATATTAAAAAGCAGAGACATCATTTTGCTGACAAAGTTCCATATTGTCAAACCTATGGTTTTTCCAGTAGTCAGGTATAGATTTGAGACTTGAACCATAAAGAAGGATGAGTGCAGAGGAATTGATTCTTTGAAATTGTGATGCTGGAGAAGACATGATGTCCTTAGGCTACAAGGAGATCACACCAGTCAGTCCTAAAGGAAATCAACCCTGAATATTCATTGGAAGGACTGATGCTGAAGCTCCAGTCCTTTGGCCAGCTGATGTGAAGAGCCAACTCATTTGGAAAGACCCTGATGCTGGGAAAGATTGAAGGCAGGAGAAGGGGATGGCAGAGAATGTGATGGTTAGATAGCATCACCAACTCACTGGACATGAATTTGAGCAAACTCTGGGAGATAGTGGAGGACAGGGAAGCCTGCATGCTGCAGTCCATGGGGTCGCAAAGAATTGGACATGACTTTGTGACTGAACAACTGCGATATTACTTTTTAAAAAAATTATTTATTTACTTATTTGGTTGTGCTGGGTCTTAGTGCCATGCCAGATCTTTAGTTGTGACATGTAAACTCTTAGTTCGGCATGTGAGTTCTATTTCCTCAACTACAGTTCGAACCCAGGCCCCCTTCATTGGGAGTGCAGCATCTTGGCCACTGGACCACCAGGGAAGTTTCCAGTATTACTTTAAATTGACCAATTTGAATACTTTCTAGTAACAGAATTAGGGCTTGGAGGAAAAACTTGCAAGGACAGAAGATCTACTTAATATAAAGCTAGAAATTATGACCTTTTCCAATCAAGATAATGTCTGAAATACTTCATGCCTGCACACACATGTGTGTGTGTGTGTTCATGTGTGTCTTTGAGTGTATGTAGTAAGAGGGAGGGAAAAAAGGTAAGGAAAGATAATACTTAATACTGGAAATATTTTNAAGAGGGAGGGAAAAAAGGTAAGGAAAGATAATACTGGAAATATTTTAAAATGAGATTGATAAGCTAAATATTATTATACCACCTTACCAGTTAATAAAAAAGCTATGATTATTTGCATTTAATTTATCTTTGATCAAAAAGTAGTAACAAAAGTTCAACGATATTATAAACAAAGCTCTGAGTATATGACTAAGCCCCAGTTCCTTTTCTGCACTGTGAGAAAAAATACAAGAAAGTATATCCTTAATCTCTATTTGCATAGTCTAAAGAAAATTATTGTGTTGTTAAATATTTTTAAAGTGCCTTTTCTTTGCTGTTTTTCCCAAAGACAGAAAAATAATTGGTTCTGATTATAATTACTGGATATTATGAAGCACTATCCAACTGAAAGTCAACAAAATGAAATGTTTTAGTTAAGACGTTAGGTTATTTTTTGAAGTATTTCTATAATTGGAAATTCATTGTATATGTTTGTCTTGAGGAATACTTAAATAGGAAGAGGGATTAAGCATAACTTCCTGATTTCATGCTGTATTCATGTCTGATTTATCTGTTTTTTAGGTACCCAGAGGCTTACCTTACTTCTCTGTGGATTTTGGCCTCCAGGGGGGGTTTGCCCATGTCATTGAAGATCAGCACAAATTCCCACATTACTTTGGAAAGGTATGCTCACAAATTGGTAAAATTCCAGAATTTAGCAATTTTGTAACATTGCTTTTGAAGGGAAGTAACTTTGGGCACCATGTACAGTGAAGCTGATGACTGCTGTAAAACCCAGTTTTCAGAGGGAGTACCCAGGAGCTATTAAGAAATATATACCAGGATATTTATAACAGTCAGGAATGTCACTTTGGAACCAAATGGTTTGTTGACAGTGTCAGCGGTGACTGTAGTGTTTTCCTGTGGAGACAGCCAGGCTTGTGCTGAGAATGATAATTTATAATGATAAGCTATTCATTGAGGATTTACAGTGAGCCTGCTAATGTTCTCAGCACTCATTTAATGCTCATAATAACACTATCATGTAGACATTTTATACTTTCATTTTATAGATGTTGAAACCAATATAACTTCCCCAGGATCATATGCTAGTAAGTGACAGAACCAAGGGGTACATAATTTCTTGGTTGAACTAGAAAACAAATGATCTCACATATTCATTTATAACTAAGTACCGTACAGTCCGAGAAGAATATAGCAGTCCTTTCACACAGTTTCTGGTCAGATACTAGAGTGTAGATCTTTCAGTTGCTAATGGATTCTTTCCATTACTACAGATTGCCTTCTAGGGGTGTAGTCCTTAAATTTAAGTTCTATTGAATATCTGGGAAGTATATTAGTTAGTATCAGGGCCTAGAATGAAATTAATGTAGCCGTAGGAGCAGTCAAAAGAAGTTTGGGCAATAACACCTCAAGAAAGGGACCTTTCAATTTAGTGTAGGTCAGGCCTTTCTCTCTAAATTAGAGGAGCCTAGATGAACTTTGTCCATGGTTCCCTGTTCTTCCTACCCACTTTCATCCCCTGTGTCAGATCATTTTCTACAATGATTAGGGACCTGTGAGAGGTTTGGACTCACAGTTTTTTATACTGTTGTCCTTAAAGGCTAACGAGGGACCCCAAATCACGTTCATCTAAGAACTGTTGAAATACGTTTTAGAAACTTGTCTGAGAGAATATCTTTTCCCAGAGTTAACTAGAAAGAAATTTGTTTTCATTGCTCTGAAAAACATTGTTAAATTTCAGTAGAGTTTTATAACTCAGTACTTTTATGACTTTTCTTTTATTAAAAAAAATAATTCTAGTAAAAATGAAGTAAATATCTAGTTTTTAACTTGCATAAGTTTAATTGGAAGATTGTCCTCCNCTCCTTCAAATATTATGCACATGTTATGATTTATATGATACTGTTTTAGTGTTGAAAACTTCTTTAGTTAGTGTTGCATCGCTGATCCATTTTCCTTGAAATTTCTTTCCAAGAAAAAGCCTATATACACACAAACTCCCTTCAGCCTGCAGTTAAGTTTAGACAGTAAGAAGGATTGGTCTCTTTGCATTAATTTCTGCTTCAGTAACAGAACAAGAATCAATCCTTGTAGTTTCTGTGTCTTAATGGTACACATGAGACAAAACTTGATGTTTTATAGAAAATTTTAAGTCAATTTTAGAAAATTTTAGAAAAATTTAGGTCAATAAAGCGAGGCTTTCTTAAACTACATTGCTGGTGATGGCTGATGCTAAGAAACTCTTGCATTAAATTTGTCCTCTTTTTACACTATGTCTCTCTTGGCTCCTTTACTTCCTTTACCCAATGAAGATTTTTTCCTTTTCCATGAAGCTTTTCTTGATTTATCCAGCAAATAGAATCTCCTCTCTTTTTGAGTCTCCATATACTCTACCTTGGCATTTACCTTATTCTGCTTTATAAGACAGCCCTTTATGTAGTTGGGTTATTACTGTGGCTCCCACCACAGCTCTGCATTCTGTTACGAGTTTTCTGAAGACAGAGAAATGTATGTTAGTTATTTCTGTATCACCTACAGTATTTGGCCGTTGCTTGTATATAGTAGGTGATACAGAAATAACTAACATACATTTCTCTGTCTTCAGAAAACTCGTAACAGAATGCAGAGCTGTGGTGGGAGCCACAGTAATAACCCAACTACATAAAGGGCTGTCTTATAAAGCAGAATAAGGTAAATGCCAAAGTAGATCCCTTCATTGGTAGAGTATTTGTTAAGATGAAGAACCTATGTCTTAGAGCAATTACATCCAAGGTCTTAACAGTCCTGTAGACCTAGACTGAATATGCAGAATTCTACCTCTAGCCCAGAGTTTTCCTGTATTACCATATTTCCCTTCCTTGAAGCATTATAAATCTCCCCCATATCTTTCTGTATATGGATACTCACTATCATGCATCTGTGCTCAGTCACTAAGTCACGTCAAAACCCAACTCTTTTGTGACCCCATGGATTGTAGCCTGCCAGACTCTTCTGTCCATGGGATTTCCCAGGCAGGAATACTGGAGTGAGTTGATATTTACTTCTCCAGGGGTTCTTCCTGACCCAGGGATCAAACCAGCACCACCTGCATTGGCAGGAGGGTTCTTTGCCACTGAACCACCAGAGAAGCCCACTCACTCTCATAAATTTAATTAATTAATCTCTATAGCTGATATCATAGGAACAGGAAGATGATCATGAAAGAAATGATCTAGAATAATAAGCAGACCATTGAAAATATATTATTCCAGGACTTGGGAATATGGCTTTTTAAATGAAGGTGATTATAATTTTTAATTATTGGTTTACATGGATTGGTACTAAAATATGATTTCATTTCCTAAAAAGATCTCCAGCTAATAGAAGAAACTGGTTTTCAAATATATTGGGTAGTAGAGAGAACATTAGCCCGAGATTCAACTGTAGTTGAACAATCTAGTTTATAATTGCTACATGTTGGTCAACTTTTTCTTCAGATTTTCTTACCAGAGCAGCTAATAAGGACCAAATTAATTAAATTTCATTTTCTCTTTTTCCCCTTTGCTGCTGTCTGATAGATGTACTAAGAAGTAACAAAATAGACAAATTGTTTGACAGGAGATGCAACTAAGGACCTTTGGAATCACAGGGTTTAACATAGTTAGAATTAAATGAAAACAAGTTTTTTTTTTAACTTGAAACTAATATTTATATAAAATTTGAGCATCCTTGTAGAGAAGTATGTATTATTACATTTAGTAACAGAATAAACAGGAATAGCTTCATTCCTGTTTTTCAATCTTTATACATGTGTGTGTTTGTTGTTTTCTCATTCTTTAAAAGGAAATCATTGGTGGCATGCTGGATATAGAACCAAGAGTTTGGAGGAAAGGGGTGCGAGAAAGCTTTGAAGATCAGAGGAAGAAAGCACTGCAGTTTGCTCAGTGGTGGAAACCATTTGATTTCACTGGAAATAAAAAATGTTGAGGCAAAGCTTTCCTTTTTTATTTCCTTTTCAGATTTCTTTCAGTTTTATTTCCATTGCATCTAGCTAAACAACTAACCATCAGGCAATAGAAAAAGAGTGTCATGATCTGGGTTTCTGACAACTCTACATCATTGAATTGTATTGGTTTTCTTCACCACCTGCTCCTGTGGACTGCATTGTAGTAACCATGGAGACCAGTTATGTTGGATGACCTGTTCATGTTCTGTTCTGTACCTGTGTCTTCATGTTCTAAACTATTTAGTTAATCTGTAGAAAGACTTTTCTGAAGAATTATCTAGGAAGTATCACAAATCATTGCTTCAGAGGGAAATGGGTCTACTTCAAGTTTGTTAAGTCTACTGACTAGTTTCTTTTGCATTTAAACTAAAACTTGGCATATTTAGTGATAATTGACATTTCTTTTCACAGCATTTTATAGAAGCTCTTAGTTTTCTTCCAATACCATATATATCACTGCTATTCTTTTTATTAAAGGAAAAAAGAATGTCCCCAATAATAAATAATTAAATGAATTATATTATACGTTCATAATTTGTTTTTATTTCTGCAGTTTTAAATAGTGTGTTTGAATTTTGGTGATTTTCATGTACTTTCCAAAAATCACAGTTTGTAGTTGTTTGGGGTTAAAGTTAAAAATTTTAGCCAAGTCATCATTTTGGGGTTATACTGATTATTACAAAATATTAAGTAGTAAGTCATGTGTGTATTTTTAAGTGGCAGGAGCACATTCTGTTGCCCCATTTGATCTAAGGTTCTTCATATTCCTTTATGCTTACACTTGGTATGAAGAGAAAAAACTGATAAGTAAGAGATCTGGCCATTGTCTCCAAGAGTGTTGCTACTTTATTTTTCACATGGAAGATACTTTTGTTGTCACCCTTTTTCAAAGATGTTGATTTTTTGGAGCCAAACCTTGACATTTTGTCATGAAATGTTGAATATTTAGAATCAATGTGACATGTACTCTAGAGTAACTCATGACCAGACAGTTATTTTTAATATTGATATCTCTTTTTAGTATCTTGAAAAAGGAAATATTTATGTTCTATCTCAAATATTAAAATTTTTTAAAAAGTTGGAAGTTTAATCGTTTCAAATTCTCAGTATTTGCAGATTGCATTTAACTATTTTTTATCAAATTGATAATTGACAGTATAAATTTTTATTTATTGCTGTTTTCAGACTATTATGGCCTTGCTACAAAGTCTCAGACAAATCTTTAACATTCACTTATTCACTGAGTGTGTTAACAAACATTTGTTTACAGGGCATTTTATTACATACTGGTAGTACAAAAATAAAAAATAGTTCAGTGCCTAAGTTGTGTCCGACTCTGGGACCCCATGGACCGTAGCACGCCAGGCCTCCCTATCCATCACCAACTTCCAGAGTTTACTCAACCTCATGTCCATTGAGTTGGTGATACCATCCAATCATCTCATCCTCTGTTGTCCCCTTCTCTTCCCACCTTCAATCTTTCCCAGCATCAGGGTCTTTCCAATGAGTCCATTCTTTGCATCAGGTGGCCAGAGTATTCAAGTTTCAGCTTCAACATCAGTCCTTCCAATGAATATTTAGGACTGACTTCCTTTAGGATGGTCTGGTTTGATCTCCTTGCAGTCCAAGGGACTCTCAAGAGTCTTCTCCAACACCATAGTTCAAAACCGTCTATTCTTTGGCACTCAACTTTCTTTAAGGTCCGACTCTCACAGCCACACATGACTACTGGAAAGACCATAGCCTTGACTAGACAGACCTTTGTTGGCAAAGTAATGTCTCTGCTTTTTAATATGCTGTCTAGGTTGGTCATAACTTTTCTTCCAAGGAGTAAGCGACTTTTAATTTCATGGCTGCATTCACCATCTGTAGTGATTTTGGAGCCCGCCAAAATAAGGTGTCACTGTTTCCACTGTTTCCCCATCTATTTGCAGAGTGATGAGACTAGATGCCATGGTCTTAGTTTTCTGAATGTTGAGTTTTAAGCCAACTTTTCCACTCTCTTCTTTCACTTTCAACAAGAGGCTCTTTAGTTCTTCTTCACTTTCTGCCATAAGGGTAGTGTCATCTGCATATCTGAGGTTATTGATATTCCTCCTGGAAATCTTGTTTCCAGCTTGTGCTTCATCCAGTCCAGCATTTCTCATGATATACTCTGCATATACGTTAAATAAGCAGGGTGACAGTATCAGTTCAGTTCAGTTCAGTCGCTCAGTCGTGTCCAACTCTTTGCGACCCCATGAATCACAGCACGCCAGGCCTCCCTGTCCATCACCATCTCCCGGAGTTCACTCAGACTCACGTCCATCGCGTCCGTGATGCCATCCAGCCATCTCATCCTGGGTCGTCCCCTTCTCCTCCTGCCCCCAATCCCTCCCAGCATCAGAGTCTTTTCCAGTGAATCAACTCTTCGCATCAGGTGGTGTTTTCCTCTATTTCTTAGCATTGTTTGCTGAAGAAGGCTTTCTTATCTCTTCTTGCTATTCTTTGGAATTCTGCAGTCAGATGCTTATATCTTTCCTTTTCTCCTTTGCTTTTCGCCTCTCTTCTTTTCGCAGCTATTTGTAAGGCCTCCCCAGACAGCCATTTTGCTTTTTTGCATTTCTTTTCCATGAGGATGGTCTTGATCCCTGTCTCCTGTACAATGTCACGAACCTCATTCCATCGTTCATCAGGCACTATCTATCAGATCTAGGCCCTTAAATCTATTTCTCACTTCCACTGTATAATCATAAGGGATTTGATTTAAGTCATACCTGAATTATCTAGCAGTTTTCCCTACTTTCTTCAATTTGAGTCTGAATTTGGTAATAAGGAGTTCATGATCTGAGCCACAGTCAGCTCCTGGTCTTGTCAAGGTGTACGTTTATCTCCCATTTCTATCTTCCGACATCGAAGGCTTGGTAGAATGACAATCTGCTAACTTTCCACCCTTCGATGACCATGGCTCTGCTCACCTTTCGGGCCACGTTACGTCCTTTGTCTGTTGTTGTCCGGACCAGCCGAGGTCTCATCCAACCGGGACTGGGCCGTCACCTCACGTTGCAGATCTGCTCAGCCCAGGGCCTAAGGGTGGAGGAGCTGGCGTCCGCAATCCTTCCCGGGCCCTCTGATTCGAGCAACCTCCATTCTTCTAGTCCAGCTGTGTCCAGTGCCCAAAGGCACCAGGATCTCAGTGGCCAGGAAGAGACTTCACCTACACCCAAGCCCTGCAGCCGTGGGTGAAGAGACCCAGTGATCCTGGCTCAGAGGGACCACCGCCATTAGGTCGCGGCCGTAGGGGCAGGGGGAGAGATTCACGGCTGCTTCCAGTCTTGGGCCCGGGCAACTGGCAGCCTCAGCCACTGTTCTGCAAAACACACCAGAGACTATCCTTTGGCCCCCCAGTTCATCCACTGACCAGAGGCCGGAGGGCCTGGAGGGCCCCAGGGTAGCAGGCAGTCATCTGCTTCTAGCCACTTTCTCTGTTGGAACTCTCTCTGCCTTTTCATTTTGTTTAGATTGCTGTGTTTGGGATGCCCTTTCTGCAGACTGGAAGTTCATGGTTCCTTTCAATTGTGGAGTCTGCGCCCTGGGACTAATGGCTTGTCGAGGTTTCCTGGTTGGGGGAGTTTGTGTTCTGGTGTGTGAAACTGAATCTCTTCTCTCTGGAGTGCAAATAAGTGTCAGATAGTGAGTTTTGGGGTGTTTATGGGTTTAGCATGGCTTTGGGCAGCCCGGCTTTTAACGTTCAGGGTTGTGTTCCTGTTTTGTTGGAAAATTATCATGCTGTGTCTTGCACTGGATCTTGTTGGCTCTTGGGTGGAGCTTGGTTTCAGTGTAAGTGTGGAGACTTTTGAGTGAGATCTTGTCTGTACGGTTCCCTGGGGTCTGGAGTTCTCTAATGTTCTAAAGTTTTAGAGTTAAACTTCCTGCTTCTGGCTGTCAGTCCTCCTACAGTAGCCTCAAGACTTCTCCATCCATACAACTTAGAAGATTAAAACCCCTAGGTTTATTGGTGGAACAGTTCTCCACAGCCAGGAACACCCAGAGAGGTTCACAGAGTTATATAGAGAAGAGAAGAGGGAGGAGGGAGATAAAGGTGACCAGAAGGAGAAAGTGAAAGCCACTCAGTTGTGTCCAACTCTTTGTGACCCCATGGACTATACAGTCCATGGAATTCTCCAGGCTAGAATACTAGAGTGGGTAGCCTTTCCCTTCTCCATGGGATCTTCCCATCCCAGGGATCGAACCCAGGTCTCCCACATTGCAGGCGGATTCTTTACCAGCTGAGCCACAAGGGAAGCCCAAGGAGGAGAAAAGGGGAGTCAAAAGGGGGAGAGAGCAATCTAGCCAGTAATCTAATCCCTAAGTGAAAATGGATACTAAAAAGTAGATTCTTAGAAGTACAAATTGATAACAAATACCAAAAAGCAAAAATTAGAAACCTAGAATAGAGGTTAGACTCTCAAAAATACAATATAAAAGTAATAATCATTCAATCACAATAATTATAAAAATATATGGAATTTGTGTATTTTTAATAGGGCTTTTTGGGAAAGGTAATAGTAGGCTATAAAAATGAAAGTTAAAGGAGTAATAAAGAACTAAATTTTTCTTAATTAAAAAGTGATAAAAGTAAAAATATGTCTAGGAATTTCTCTGGCACTGTTGTGGGCAGTCTGGGGTCAGCTCAGAGTCAGATAGTTCCTTGTTCCAGCTTGTACTTGTTCTCAAGGTCTATAGGTGCCCCTCAAATGTCTCCAGTATTAAATGCAGGGTTTTTAATCTTTTGCACTTGTTACTTCCAGAGTAGTTTCCCCTTCTTTCTTTATTTCGGCTTCCTCTGTTTGCAAGACTCTTCGGGGTCTAATTTCTGCCCTGACACAAGGGGGCAAAGGTGGCCACTTATTTAGGCTCACTTGTTCAGTTGTCTTGGTGGTAGGGAGGGACACTGCTAACAAATACCACTGGCATGTGTGGGGAGCGCTCGCAGTGGATGGACCACACTGGGTTTGCCACAGCCCAAGGTGGCATGTGCTTCCCGGGTCTACACTGCTCAGTCTCCAGGGTGCTTTTCAGTGGCACTCTCCCAAGTAAGCCCTGAGTTTCGAGCACTTCCCAAGTTTAAGCTGCTCAGGTTCTTGGGTGTGCTGTGAAAGCACAGTCCCAGGTGTGCCATGTGTCTCCTCTGGGGAGCTGATCTCAGGCTGTGACATTCCTGGCAGATGTCAACCGTCCAGGATCCCAGGAAAATGAGGTTAGCAACTGGGAGCCTGCTCACAGATTGGTGGAAGATGCGGTCTCTGGGGCTGAGACTGCAGCAGATCCTTGCCTTCCAGCTCTGACTGTCACTCACCTACCTCTCTGCTTCCAAGGAGGGAGGCCCCTGTATACAGCCGGCTTGCTCTCCTTTCATATTTGCTCAATCTTTTGTCCTGAGCATGCCAGGAGTCATCATGTTACAATAGAGCCTTTCACAAGAAGGTCTTTTTTTTTTTTTTTTTTGTCTCTCTGGTGATCCCACAGTTTGGTTTGCTAGCTCACATTAACTTCCTCAGATTGTCCTCAGGGCATTCAGGCCTGGTCTTTGCCCTAAGGACCAATGATGAAGCCTTCCCTGCCCAGCTCCCACTCACTGGTGGTGGACGCAAGTGTCTGGGCTTCTCCACTGGCAGTATGGTTAGGCACATATGTTATTTTTTTTTTCCAGCTATGTTGCCCTCTGAGGTTCCAAAATTCCCCACAGACATGCCTGTGAGAGGGTTTCCTACTGTGTGGAGACTTCTCCTCCTTCCCAATTCCCTCCCCAGCATGGGTCTCCATTCCTAAAGCTTTTGCCTCAGTTTTTGTCTTTTATATTTTGTCCTACTGCCTTTCAAAGAGATTGGGCTGCCTTTCTGAGTGCCTGGTGTCCTTCAGCAGCATTCAAAAGTTGTTTTGTGGAAGTTGTTTGGCATTCAAATGATCTTTTGATGAATTTGTGGGAGAGAGAGGGATCTCCCCGTCCTATTCCTCCGACATCTTCGGACTGCCCCCTAATAGGAAATTTTTAATCTCAGTGTCTGTGAAATAAATTTATTTGCATTGTGAATGGGACTGAGTTTTTTCTTTATGCTTTTAATTTTTTATATTTGCATCTTTGTGACTCTCTTTTCATACATTTTAATCACTTATGCTGGTCATTCTTTTCATTATTGATTAATGTGAGTTCTCTGTCAAATTATTCATCTGTAAGTATGAGAAGTATGCCCTGTGATATTGTAACAAGTGTTTTTCCATCCGGAAAATCTTGCTGTCCAGATTCAATTTTCAAGTACTCAAAAAAACCAAAAATTTGTTTTGTATTGTGCCCAGATTTAAACCATGATTAAAAGGCCTTCTTCATTCCTAGATTGGAAATTTTAAAAAAAAATTAAAAAAAAATTAAACTATTTTCATCTAGAACTATTATTTTGAGTAGTTTTAAGCAAGGAGATAATATTTATATTTATATTTTAAAAGTTCATTTTTGATTTTTGGTTCATTTTTTCTGTGTGATGTATGGACTTGAGGAAAGCAAGAGTGAATATGGAGATATTAGGTGGCAGTTACATGGAAAGAGATGATGAGGCTTGACTTAATGTGGCTTAATAGAGCAGAGAAGCTCTAGGAAAGTGGGTGGTTGAAAGATACTGTGGAGATTATATTGACAGAACTTGGTATTGAATGTGGATCCTGCAGGATAGGGAGAAATCAAGGCCAATCTTCAATTTTTTACTTCTGCAATTGGGTGGATGTTATGCTACTCACAGAAATGAAGAAATGAAAAAGGTTGGAATTGGTGTTTTGTGAGAGTAAACCTAGAGTTCTAATATATCCATGTGAAATCTGACATCTTTGAAAGACATCCAATGGTAACTTTTCACTGTTAGATATTTCTAAAAATTTCCATCCTTGATAATCATGGCATTAATTTGTATTACCTATTACCACTCATTGCTCCTTTCAACTTCACACTCTTGAAGCATTTCCCCCACTTTTTCCAATTATTTTAGCTCCTGCCTGATTAGAATTTTCTAATAAATCTCATCATAATCCTTGTTACTTGATCCATTGAATACCTGTACTATCATTCCTTGAAGTTATCTCTTCCAGTGGTCTTGTCTTCTACTCTACCAGAGCAGCTCATTCCAATGTTCATACTCTAGATCTTGTTATATTAATACCTGCAACCTCTCTATCTCAATAGCATCCTTTCTTTCCATCTCATCCTTGTTAATACTCCAATTCTAAGAATTCATTAGTCCCACTAGGATCACCAGTCCATTGACTGATCTTATCTCTTTATCATTGATCTTCACCTCCTTTAAGTCCTCTTTTCCCTCTTTATTCAGCTTACATTTTAAAGTCAATTATTGTTGTCACTCTTCTGAATATTCCTTGACTTTCTTAAGAGTCTTGTTAAATTCATATCTGTAAACACTGTTTCCTTAATGTTGCTTGGCAGTCTTACTATATTTCCTAGTGTGTTTATTCTCATACTCTTTAGACAATTACCTCAGACCTTTCCTCTTCTCAAACATCCAATATCACCTTCCCCAATCTCCCCTCAGCTTAATATTTTTTTACTTCAGTAAAAAATTAAAGTACTCAGACAAGATCTTACATTAACTACTTTCCCACATTTATTTACCTTCTAACACTTAAACCTACATCTTCTGATTTCTCCCTTATTACCATAATTGACCTATCCATAGCCTTATTTAAAACTAGTCTTGCAAGTTGTTTAATATGTACGACGGTCACCTCCCTCACTTAAGATATTGCTTCAACATCTCGTCTTTCCTACATAATAAAATGTTACTCTTTACTGAAATGTTCTCTCCTACATAATAAAATGTTACTCTTTACTGAAATGTTCTCGTCAGCATACAAACACTGTTACTTCTCCTTTTGTAAAAAGCATGGAAAAGTAAAAGAAAAGCTCTCCTGTTGACCTAATTATTTGCATCCCATTTCCAGGAACTCCTCATAATAGCTGTTTATACTCACTGTTTCCAGTTATTTTTCTTTCTCTCCTAAACCAATTTCAATCATCCTTTTATCTCCACTACTTCACCTAAATTACACTTGTCAGGGTCACCAATGACCTTCATGTTGCTGAATTCAATAGTAGTCAATTTTCATTCTTCATTTTAATTGAATTTTCATCAACATTTGGAGTTGCTCACTCTTCTGCTTCTTATATTTTCTTTATTTGGTCTCTATGACACTGTGCTATCCTGATTTTCCTTGTGCTTCATTAATCATTCCTTTATAGTCTCTTTTTGCTGAATCCCCCTTTTCCTCTTGACCTCTTGATATCGGAATATCTCATCGCTTGTTCCTTTGTCTTCTTTATTTTTTATGTGCACTTATTCCTTTGGTAATTTTATCAATAAGGCGTACAAAACAACTCTATTAAAAATGACAGTCCCTTCACCTTGCTATCCCTCTCATCCTATCCTACCTATATTTTTCCCATAAACACTTAACATACTATAACATGCCATGTATAGTTACTTTTTATAATAACTATTATTTATTCTCTCTCTTCTTGTTAGACTATAAACTTGAAAAGGTTAGGAAGCTTAGTTTTGTCCTTTGTTGTATTGCAAGCACTTAAAATAGTGCCTAGTACACTATTAGCACTCAATAGATTTTTGAATGATTGAATACAATTTTTCAAATTTATTTTTAATTGGAAGATCCTTGCTTTAAGATGTATTGGTTCCTACCATACAGCAACTTCAATAAGACATGAGCATACATATATCCCCTCCTTCTTGAACCTCCCTCCAACACCACCCTCATCCGACCCCCTAGGTGTCACTGTGCACTAGGCTGAGCTCCCTGTGTTATACCACAAATTCCCACTAGCTAGCTATTTCACACATGGCAGTGCATATATTTCAGTGCTTACTCCCTCAATTCACCCCACCCTCACCTTTCCCTGCTGTGTCCACAAGTCCCTTCCCTATGTCTGTGTCTCTATTCCTGCCCGCAAATAGGTTCATCAGTACCATTTTTCTAGAGTTTAATATACAATACCTATTTTACTCTCTTTCATTTACTTCACTCTATATAACAGGTTCTAGGTCATCTACCTCAGTTGAACTGACTCAAATTTGTTCTTTTTATGGCTGAGTAATGTTCAGTTGTCTATATGTTCAGTTGTCTATATCATCTTTATTCACATCTGTCAGTGGACATCTAGGTTGTTTCCATGTCCTGGTTATTGTAAATAGTGCTGCAATGAACATCAGAGTGCATGTGACTTTCTGAATTATGATTTTCTCAGGATATGTGTCCAGTAGTAGGACTGCTGGGTCATAAGGTAGTTTTAGTCCTAGTTTTTAAAGAAATCTCCATATTGTTCTCCATGGTGGCTGTATCAATTTGTATTCCCACCAGCAGAGCAGTAGAGTTCCCTTTCCTCCACATTCTCTGTAGCATTTATTGTTTATAGAGTTTTTGATGATGGCCATTCTGACTGGTGTGAGGTCATAACTCATTGTAGTTTTGACTTGCATTTCTCTAATAATAAGCAGTGTTGAGCATCTTTTCATGTGTTTGTTGGTCCTTGTGTATCTTGTTTGGAGAAGTGTCTATTTAGGTCTTCTGCCCATTTTTACATTGGGCTGCTTGCTTTCCTAAAACTGAGCTGCATGCTGCTGCTGCTGCTAAGTCACTTCAGTCGTGTCCGACTCAGTGTGATCCTATAGATGGCAGCCCACCAGGCTCCCCCGTCCCTGGGATTCTCCAGGCAAGAACACTGGAGTGGGTTGCCATTTCCTTCTCCAATGCATGAAAATGAAAAGTGAAAGGGAAGTTGCTCAGTCATGTCTGACTCTTCACGACCCCATGGACCGCAGCCTACCAGGCTCCTCCGTCCATGGGATTTTCCAGGCAAGAGTACTGGAGTGGGGTGCCATCGCCTTCTCCGATGAGCTTCTGCATGAGCTGCTTGTATATTTTGAAGACTGAATAATGTTTTTGAATGAATGAATAGTTCCAAAGTTAACAGGCACTGACAGAGTCAGAGTTCCATCCTTGCAGTCAGGTGCTATAGCCCAAGCTCTTTCTCAGTGAATTTCACTTCCTTTCATAGCCTTTATTAGGCAGGGTGTAGATTGTTCATATGCAAAGGCAAAGGAAATTGGCCCATTTATTACTCTGTAAGACAGGACAGGTAGACCTACTTACCATTCATAAAACCTCTGAAATCTACTAAGCACTTTACGTTTGGTTAGAAATAATAATTATGGCAATATTTTAGAGATAAAAAAACTTTTCTGTGCTAATTCTAATGTTTATTCTTCTAATGACTTGGGTGTGTTTAACTGCACGTGATGGAGGATATGGCATGTGGGTCGGTGGTATTTGTTAAGAACAGAATATACTTGTTACCATTCCTTTTTCATAGTATCTCATAATGCACAATCTAATATTTAAAAGTTCATGTGCTCCCCGTGGGTAAAGTTTTTGTTGCTATTCACAGCATACTTGCTTTTAATGAGAAATATGCCTTGCTGAAGGATGTGTGTGTGTGTGCATGTCTTGAGGAAGAGCAACTGAAGCTCTCATTTAGATCCTAAAGCACTTTGGGTTGAGCAAAACTGGATGGAATCATATACAAGGGGTCTTTGAAAACCATCATGAGATTAGCTGGTGGTGTTGGGGAATGCTGATGAAGGGAGGTTCTAGACTTAAATGTGGGGAAGAAGAAATGAAAATGTTTAGTAAATATTTCTTCAAAATAGTTTTTGTGTCCATAAGTGAATGAATAATTGGACATTCTCTGAGTCCAAAGAGTAATGTTAAAAATTATCTGACACATTCTACAGTTGTCTGTGGGTATATTTCAAACACCACTGGTGATCAAAGTGTTTCTTTGGGAGTAAGCAGAGAATTTTTTGAAAAAGTAGTTTTACTTCAATTTTTACCCTCAGATCTACAGACATTATTTTACCTGTCCTAATGTCTCTTCCCTTAAGAGAATTTCTCTTTAATGTCTTAAAATTTCTCTTAATTCTTGACTTGTATATCAAAAACATCAGATGACTTAGACCTAGTAATTTTAATTTGACTTATTTGCAGGCAGTAGAAATAAAAGGAAGATGACTTTAAAACTGCTTATCTCCCAGTTTTGAAAAGCTGTATGGGGGCTTCTCTGGTGACTCAGATGCAAAAATAAAGAAAAAAATTTCATGTTCATTTTTTTTCTTGATGAGTAAATGAAAAAAAAATATACTTCTAATGAATGTTTATCAACATAGACATTACTCAGTCCACCAATTTAAATGTTCAGTCAGTTCAGTCTCTCAGACCTGTCTGACTCTGCAACCCCACAGACTGCAGCACGCTAGGCTTCCTTGTCCATCACCAACACCCAGAGCTTGCTCAAATTCATGTCCATTGAGTTGGTGATGCCATCCAACCATCTCATCCTCTGTCATCCCCTTCTCCTACCTTCAACCTCTCCCAGCATCAGGGTCTTTCTAATGAGTCAGTTCTTCGCATCATGTGGTTAAAGTATTAGAGCTTCAGTTTCAGCATCAGTCCTTAGAATTAATATTCAGGACTGATTTCTTTTAGGATTGACTGGTTTGATCTTGTAGACCAAGGGACTCTCCAGAGTATTCTCCAACACCACAGTTCAAAAGCATCAATACATTGGTGCTCAGCTTTCTTTATGGTCCAACTCTGACATACATACATGATTACTGGAAAAGCAATAATTTTGATTATATGGACCACTGTCAGCACATTAAAAAGTCTGCTTTTTAATATAGTGTCTAGGTTGGTCATACCTTTTCATCCAAGGAAATAAAGTTGTTCACTGTTTCTATTTCCCCCCATCTATTTGCCATGAAGTGATGGGACAGGATGTTACGATCTTAGTTTTCTGATTTAGTTTTAAGTCAACACTTTCATGCTTCACTTTCACTTTCATCAAGAGGCTCTTTAGTTCTTCTTCGCTTTCTGCCATAAGGGTGGTATCATCTGCACATCTGAGGTTATTGATATTTCTCCTGGCACTCTTGATTCCAGCTTGTGCTTCTTCCAGTCCAGCATTTCTCATGATGTACTCTGCATATAAGTTAAGTAAGAAGGGTGAAAATATACAGCCTTAATGTACTCCTTTCCCAATTTGGAACCAGTCTGTTGTTCCATGTCCAGTTCTAACTGTTGCTTCCTGACCTGCATGCAGATTTCTCAAGAGGCAGGTCAGGTGGTCTGGTATTCCCATCTCTTTCAGAATTTTCCACAGTTTGCTGTAATCCACACAGTCAAAGGCTTTGGCCTAGTCAATAAAGCAGAAGTAGATGTTTTTCAGGAATTGTCTTGGTTTTTGATGATCCAGTGGACGTTGGCAATTTGATCTCTTGTTCCTCTGCCTTTTCTAAAACCAACTTGAATATGTGGAAATTCACGGTTCATGTACTGTTGAAGCCTGGCTTGGAGAATTTTGAACGTTATTTTGCTAGTATGTGAAATGAGTGCAATTGTGTGGTAATTTGAACATTCTTTGGCATTGCCTTTCTTTGGGATTGGTATGAAAACTGACCTTTTCAGGTCCTGTGGCCACAGCTGAGTTTTCCAAATTTGCTGACATATTGAATGCAGCACTTTCACAGCATCAGCTTTTGGAATTGGAAATAGCTCAAATGGAATTCTGTCACCTCCACTAGCTTTGTTCATAGTGATGCTTTCTAAGGCCCATTTGACTTTGCATTCCAGGATGTTTGGCTCTAGGTGAGTGATCACATCATCGTGATTATCTGGGTCATGAAGATCTTTTCTGTATAGTTCTTCTGTGTATAAATGCCACCTCTTAATATCTTCTGCTTCTGTTAGGTCCATACTAATTTTCTTCTAACTGTTGCTTCCTGACCTGCATGCAGATTTCTCAAGAGGCAGGTCAAGTGGTCTGATATTCCCATCTCTTGAAGAATTTTCCACAACTTGTGGTAATCCACACAGTCAAAGACTTTGGCATGGTCAATAAAGCAGAAGTAGATGTTTTTCTTGAACTCATGCTTTTTTGATGTTCCAATGGATGTTGGCAATTTGATCTCTGGTTCCTCTGCCTTTTCTAAATCCAGCATGAACATCTGGAAATTCACAGTTCATGTACGATTGAAGCCTGGCTTAGAGAATTTTGAGCATTACGTTGCTAGCATGTGAGATGAGTGCAATTGTGCAGTAATTTGAACATTCTTTGGCATTGTCTTTCTTTGTGATTTGAATGAAAACTGACCTTTTCCAGTCCTGTGGCCACAGCTGAGTTGTCCAAATTTGCTGGCATATTGAGTGTAGCACTTTCACAGCATCATCTTTTAGGATTTGAAACAGCTCAACTGGAATTCCATCACATCCACTAGCTTTGAGAGTGGATGGGAATTTTCAGCATCAACCCTCTGACCTTGGGGGAGGGCAAAGGGAGTTGGAGATTGAATTAGTTGCCAGTGGACAAGGAGTTCATCAATCATGCCTAAGTAATGAGGCCTCGGTAAAACCCCAAAAGGACAGTGTTTGTAAAACCTCCAGGTTGGATGTGCTGGGATGGTGAAGTGCCTGGAAAAATTATGGAAGCTCTGTGCCTTGCCTTGTGTATCTCTTTCATCTGACTGTTCCTGAATTATATCTTGTTGTAATAAATTGGTAATCTGGTGAGGAAAATATTGCTATGGGTTCTGTGAGTTGCTCTAGCAAATTAATTGAACCAGAGGAAGGGGTCATGGGGCCTTCTCATTTATAGCAACAATTAGGGCATGTAACTTTCATCTGAATTTAGTCTTGTAGTCTTGAATCCATGATCTGTAGAATGTGATGCTGCCTCTGGGTAGAAAGTGTCAGAACTGAGTTGAATTCTCAGATACTCTCTTAGTAGCCTAGAATTGTTTGTTTTTGATGTGGGAATTGGGTTCAAGATTCAAAAAGAGGTTCAAGAACATAGTTATTATATTTTGTTTTTGTACAGTTAAAAACTAAAATTTTCCTAAATACTAAATCACAATTTAAAAGGAATAGCAACAATTTGGAAAAAGATATCCAAACTGGGAATGGATCAATTAAACAAATCATACAATTAATTGCAAAAACGAAAGTGGGAGTAATTTGCTGTGAACATAGCAGGAAGCAGATTAATAAAGAAAAACAGTATAATTATTAGCTGGAAAGGTCAAGTGCTCTCATATATATATGTAATAGGGAATAGATTTACTGTGTGAAAAGCTAGATTTTTAGAATATAATCATTGTCATGCATTGATGACCAAAAATTTTAAAATGTGCAAAACTTTCTACTTTCATATTCAGACCAAGCTCTGTTGACCCAGATCTGCTCACCATTTGTTTTGTTTTGACTACACATACTGCTTCTCAGTGTTGTTGCTCATTTCAGCTTTGATCTGCATAGAAAGAACAATAGTGAGATTTCCTGAGATCAGTGCCTTAAAAATCAGTCAAAAGATTAGAATGACTTGGTTCCTTGGTTATTTTAGTGGTTTTTAAAAAACTTTTCTTTGAGTCTTTTATTATAGTGATGGTTTGGGAAGAATCTGGGGAAGAAAAGAGAATGGTGGTTGAGGCAGGTTTGGTTTTTGTTTTGTTAATTTCCATCAGTCTTTAGTACTACAAGCTCATTATCTTTAGAAAGAGATGAATAAAAATTGTTGTTGGAACCTCACATAAAATGACTGTTTTCATCTAGGTCTTATCGGTTTGACTTCATGCTTGTACAAATGACAGCAAAAGAACAATGTCTAGAGCCCAAAGTATGAGTATCTTGATGCCAAGATTACTGGTGTATTTAATATGCCCCTCAAAGTAGTAGTTTCACTTGTGATTGACTATGAACACTGAATCTTATCCTTCAATTGTAAATCATGGACCTGGCAGAGTGCATTGATGCTCTGTGCTGGAGCCCTTAAATAGCTTGTTTGTTTAATAAGACTGACTCAAATGTGGCATTAATAAATTGCTCTGTGTGAACTGACAGAGAGTATTGAGTTTCTTAATAGTTGTGTATGACTGTTTGCCTAGTAAGTTGGTATGTGGGTGTTGCTTTCTTGGGAAGGGAACAGGTGCAAGTTTAAGGGCCTTCCAGAAAAAAATAAGCAAGCACAAAAGAAGCTTTACCACCCTCATTCCTGGGACTGGGAAGCTTCAATCTAATTTGCTACACTGCTCCTGTGTTTTCTATCAAGTCATAGGCAAGTAGCTAAATCAATCTATCATTGATGTTTGTTCCACTGTTGATCTGTCATATCTCAAGAGCATGAGGATTTATAAAATGGACAAGGAGCTGAGGGTAATTTTGTATGTGCCAAATGGGAAGGTGTGATACGGTCTCACTTGACTTTGGCAGAACTAAATTAGAATACTGTTCTGCTGCAAAACTCATTACTATATTAAATTAATTACATGACATAAGCTTATGGTTCGCTATAGTCAGAGATTTGTGTTCATTTGCATTTTTGAGAACTTTTTTTTTTTGGATACATACTCAGGAGTGGAATTGCTGGATCATATGGTAGTTCTACTTTTAGTTTTTTAAGGAACCGCTATACTGTTTCCCAAACTGTTCCACCAATTTATATTCCAAGCAACAGTGTAGGAGTGTTAGGTCTTTTGATGATGGCTATTCTGACTGTTGTGAGGTGACATCTCATGGTGCTTTTGATTTGCGTTTCTCTGATATAAGCGATGTTGAACATCTTTTCATGTGCCTTTTGGCCATATATATGTTTTCTTTATAAAATGTCTAGTCAGGTCTTTTGCCCCCTTCTTAATTGGGTTGCTTATTTAATATTGAGTTGCATGAGCTATTTGAATATTTCGAATATTAACCCCTTGTTGGTTGCATTGTTTGTAAATATTTTCTCCCATTCTATAGATCATCTATTTGTTTTGTTGATGATTTCCTTTGCTATGTAATTGCTTTTAAGTTTAAATGTCTCATTTGTTTATTTTTGCTTTTATTTATTTTGCCTTAGCAGACCAATCTGAAAACGTGTTGCTACAATTTATGTCAAAGAGTGTTCTACCTATGTCCTCTTCTAGGATTTTTATGGTGTCATGTCTTAAATTTTGGTCTTTAAACCATTTTCATTTTAGTATTGTATATTGTATAAGGCTGCTGCTGCTGCTGCTGCTGCTAAGTCGCTTCAGTCGTGTCCGACTCTGTGCGACCCCATAGACGACAGCCCACCAGGCTCCCCCATCCCTGGGATTCTCCAGGCAAGAACACTGGAGTGGGTTGCCATTTCCTTCTCCAATGCATGAAAGTGAAAAGTGAAAGGGAAGTCGCTCAGTCGTGTCCGACTCCTAGCAACCCCATGGACTGCAGCCTACCAGGCTTCTCCATCCATGGGATTTTCCAGGCAAGAGTACTGGAGTGGGGTGCCATTGCCTTTTCCGATTGTATAAGGAAAAGTTCTAATTTCATTGTTTCACATGTAGCTGTCCAGCGTTCCCTGTACCTTTTCTTGAAGAGACTGTCTTTTATCCATTATGAAGTCTTGCCCCCTTTGTTATAGATTGACCATAGGTGTGTGGATTTATTTCTGGGCTCTCTATTTCTGTTCCATTGATTTATGTTCTGATGTTCTGTTTTTCCTGTGTGTGCTAATACCACCCTATTTTGATTCCCATAGCTTGGGAGTATAGTCCTAAAGTCTGGAAGATTATAATTCCAGCTTTATTCTTTTTTCCCAGGATTGCTTCAGCAATTTGAGGTTTTATATAAATTTCAGAATTATCTGTTTTAGTTCTATGAAAATCCTTCTGGGTATTTAGAGAGAAATTGCATTAAGTCTGCAGATTTCTTTGGGTAGTTTACCTATTTTAATAATATTGATCCTTCCAATCTAATCCAAGAGCATGGTATATTTTTTTCATTTCTTTGAATCATCTTCAGTTTTCTTTATCAATGTTTTATAGTTTTCAGTAAATAGGTCTTTCATCTCCTTGGTTAATTTTATTTCTCAGTTCAGTTCAGTTCAGTCGCTCAGTCGTGTCTGACTCTTTGCGACCCCATGAATCGCAGCACACCAGGCCTCCTGTGTTAAGGGATGGTTAAAGAAGGCAACGTGGAAAGAGCCTAAACTTATGTCCCATGGACACAAAAGATATAAAACTCAGTCAGTTCAGTCGCTCAGTCGTGTCCGACTCTTTCAGACCCCATGAATTGCAGCACGCCAGGCCTCCCTGTCCATCACCAACTCCTGGAATTCACTCAGATTCATGTCCATCAAGTCAACGATGCCATCTAGCCATCTCATCCTCGGTCGTCCCCTTCTCCTCCTGCCTCCAACCCCTCCCAGCATCAGAGTCTTTTCCAATGAGTCAACTCTTTGCATGAGGTGGCCAAAGTACTGGAGCTTCAGCTTTAACATGATTCCTTCCAAAGAAATCCCAGGGTTGATCTCCTTCAAAATGGACTGGTTGGATCTCCTTGCAGTCCAAGGGACTCTCAAAGAGTCTTCTCCAACACCACAGCTCAAAAGCATCAATTCTTTGGCTCTCAGCCTTCTTCACAGTCCAACTCTCACATCCATACATGACCACTGGAAAAACCATAGNACTTTCCTTTCTGATATTTCATTATTAATATGTAGAAACAAAACAGATTTTTTATATTAACCTTGTATCTGCAAACTTGGTGAATTCATATATTAGTTCTAATAATTTTGGGGTGGAGATTTTAAGGTTCTCTATGTAGTGTATCCTATCATCTGCAAATAGTGACACTCTTGTCTCTTCCTTTCCAATTTGGATAGCTTCTTTTTCTTGTGTGATTACTGTTGCTAGGACTTCCAATACTATGCTAAATAGAAGCAATGAGAGTGGGCATCTTTGTCTTGTTCCTAATTTTAGTGAGAAGGGGTTCAGCTTTTAGTATTATAGTGTCAGTGAGTTTGTTGTAAAAGACCTTTACTATGGTGAGTTATGTTCCCTCTATACCTACTTTGATGAAAGATTTTATCATAAATGGATGTTGAATTTTGTGAAATGCCTTTTCTTCATCTATTGAGATAATTGTATAGTTTTTGTCTTTCCTTTTGTTAATGTGGTGTATTATATCGATTTACTTGCATAAATTGAAGCTTCCATGTGACCTTGGAATAAATTCAATTTGATCATGGTTTGTGATCCTTTGTATGCATTGTTGGATTCAGTTTGCTAATATTTTATTGATGATTTTCATCTATACTCATCAAATATATTGGCCATAATTTTCTTTTTTTGTAGTCTCTTCATCTGATTTTGATGTCAGGATAATAGTGTTCCCTGTTTTTTAATTTTCTGAAATAGCTTGAAAAGGATAGGTATATATATTTCTATATATGCTTCGAAGAGTTCCTCTGTGAAGCCATCTGGTCCTGAACTTTTTGTTTGCAGGAAGGTTTTTAAATTACAGATTGTTTTACTTCTACTGATCAATCTGTTTAGAGTATCTGTTCCTTCTTGACTCAGACTTCGCAGACTGTAAGTTTGTAGAAATTAGTCCATTTCTTATAGGCTACCCAACTTGTTGGGCTTTTTCTTTTTTTTGTATATTGCTGGTATTGGTTGTTAGTTCTCCTCTTTCATTTCTTATTTTGTTCATTTGGGCCATCTCTCAGTTTTTCTTGGTGAGTCTGGCCAGAGGTTTGTCAATTTTGTGTATCTTTTCAAAAAAATAATTTTTGGTTTCATTGATTTTTTTCTATATTTTTTAAATCTCTACTTTGTTCGTTTCCTCTCTCATCTTCATTATTTCCTTCCTTCTGCTGACTTTGGCCTTTGTTTACTTCTAATTGTTTTAGGTGATTGGTTAGGTTATATGAGTTTTTCTTATTTCTAAAGGAACAAATGTATTGCTATGAACTTTTCTCTTAGAACTGCTTTTGCTACATCTCATAGATTTTGTAAAATAATGTTTTCATTGATGTTTTCCTTGAAATGTTTTCTGATTTCATCATTGAGCCAGTTATTTTTTTAGTAGCATGTTGTCTAGTCTCCATATTTTTTTTAATCTTTCTTCTCTCTGTAGATGATTTTTATTTCATACAGTTGTGGTCTGCAACAATACTTGATATATTTTCTATCTTCTTAAATTACTGAGGCTTGTTTTGTGAGCTAGTGTTTGGCCTATCCTGGAGAACAGTCCATGTTCACTTGAAAAGAATGTGTATTCTGCTTTTTATGGATGTTGTGTCTTGTAGATATCAATTAAGTCTAACTGATCTATTGTGTATTGGTTTTTGTGACTCTATTGTATGTGTTTGATTTGTGGTTTCCATGTTGTTCATGCATGTTGATCTATAATGATACTTAGGAAAGACATCCTTGAGGATTACACCCAGCATGAAATTCATGACATCATAAGCAGATTTGTTCAGAGGTCTGGAGAGCCCTCTTTTCCTGAGTAGTGTGCATATATGATACTGGGGCAGCTGAAATTCTCATAGATGAGGAAGACACAAATAAATTTGACACTATCAGCAATGATTCTTTTGTTCAACAAGCTTTTAGAAATAAAAGTAAAAAGTCCTGGACACTCAAATCTACTGGAAGTGGTGGTTGAAGGGTGCACTAAGAAACATTCTTTAGAATCCACCTTGGCTTGAAGTGATCAACCTTGGTATACTTTAAACCACTGTGTTCAGAGACTGAAGGAAGAGGCTATGAATGAAAAGTGCCATCTTTGTGGGGCATGTAGATGAGATGTCACAAATGCCTTTAATAGTACAGATGAGAAACAAGATCTTTAAAACAGCTCTTCCCAGTTACAAGCATGTCATTTTAACCCTTCTGTTAAATGAAATGGGCACTCCCATTAATGTAGTAATTGATAAAGTCCAGTAACTGGGTGATTTAGGAAAATGGAATTTTGAAAGAAAAGGAAGACAGGGAATGCAACAAAAGCAATTGATAGAGTATCTAGAAAAGATAAGTTTATGGCACTCCTAAAGAAAAAAGTGACAGAATATGTACTAAAGAATTATGAAATATAAATTGTAAGTGAGGATTAGATGTGAGAAAGACTTCTCAGGATACTGTTATGGATAAGAAAGAAGAAGAAGGAAATAGGTGACCAAGAGGAAATAGTTCATTTACTAATGAAGATGGAGAAAATGAATCTAAAAACTCAGATTTGTTCCCCAATCTCATTTATCCTTGGAAGGATTTAAATAAAAATGAAACAATGACTTGAAGGTCAAGATCTGGTAGGTTCTTGGGCTAGAAAAGATAGGTAGCCTCATGTAAAAGTAATAATATTTTTTGGAAAATGGCTCAGAAATGACTGTTGGGGCATTAAAAACACCAAGGCAGAGGCCTTTTTAATGTATGAAATCCCAAGAAATTTAAAATTATTTAATGGGAGGATAATTGGTTTACAACATTGTGTTACTTTCTGTCTTACATAAACATGAATCAGCCATAAGCATACATATGTCCCCTCCCTCTTGAACCTTTCTCTCAACTCCCACACCCTCCCACCCCTCTAGGGTTTCACAGAGCACAGGGTTTGAGCTCCCTGGATCATACAGCAAGTTCCCACTGGCTATCTATTTTACATATGGTAATGTATATGTTTCGGTGTTACTCTTTACATTCGTACCTTCCTCTCCTTCCCCCATTGTGTCCAAAAGTCTGTTCTCTATGTTTGCATCTCCATTGCTGCCCTGCAAACAGGTTCATCAGTAGAATCTTTATAGACTCCGTATATGTGTGTTAGTATACAATATCTGTTTTTCTCTTTCTGACTTATTCACTCTGGACAATAGGCTCTAGGTTCATCCACCTCATTAGAATTGACTCAAATTTATTACTTTTAATTCCATTGTATGTATGTACCACTTCTTTATCCATTCATCCATCATCTAGCTTGTGGGCATCTAGCTTGTTTCCATGTCCTAGCTCTTGTAAACAGTGCTGCAGTGAAAATTGGTGTATATGCATCTTTTTCGATTATGGTTTCCTCAGGGTATATACCCAGTAGTGGGATTGTTGGGTCATATGGTGGTGCGATTACTAGTTGTTTGTTTTTTTAAGGAATCTCCATACTGTTCTCCATAGTGTCTGTATCCATTTACATTCCCACCAACTATGCAAGAAAGTTTCCCTTTTTTCCACACCCTTTCCAGGCTTTATTTCTTGTAGATTTTTTGAAGATAGCCATTCTGACTGTTGTGAAGTGATACTTCATTATAGTTCTGATTTACATTTCTCTAATAATGAGAGATGGTGAACATCTTTTCATGTGTTTATTGTGTGTGTGTATGAGTTAGCTGCTCCATTGTCTCTGACTCTTTGTGACCTCATAGACTATAGCTTGCTGGGTTCCTCTATCCATGGAATTCGCCAGCAAGAGTACTAGAGTGGGTTGCTATTTCCTTCTCCAGAGAATCTTTCATACCCAGGCCTCCTGCATTGCAGGCAGATTCTTTACCATCTGAGTATGTGTTCTTTGGAGAAATGTATGTTTGAGTCTTCAGCTCATTTTTTTGATTTGGTTATATGTTTTTCTGATATTGAGCTGCATCAGCTGCTTATATATTTTGGAGATTACTCTTTGTCAGTTGTTTCATTTGCTATTATATTCCCCCATTCTGAGGATTGTTTTTTCACCTTGTGGGTTTGTTTTTTTTTTTTTTGCTGTGCAAAAGCTTTTAAATTTAATTAGGTCTCACTTCTTTAGTTTTGTTTTTATTTCTATTACTCCAGAAGATGGATCATAAAGTATCCTAACTGTGATTTATGTCAAGGGGTGTTCTATGTTTTCCTCTAAGAGTTTTATAGTTTCTGGCCTTGCATGCAAGTCTTTAATCCATTTTGAGTTTACTTTTGTGTATGGTGTTAGGGGGTGTTCCAAGTTCATTAATTTATGTGTAGCTGTCCAGTTTTCCCAGAAACACTTATTGAAGAGGCTGTCTTTTTTCCACTGTACATTCTTTCCTTCTCTGTCAAAGTCAAGGTGCCCATGGTTGCATGGGCTTATCTCTGGGCTTTCTATCTTGTTCCATTGGCCTATATTTCTGTTTTTGTGCCAGCACCATACTGTATTGATGATTGTAGCTTTGTAGTATAGTATGAAGACAGGAAGATTGATTCCTCTAGCTCTTCCCCCCCGCCTCTCGGGATTGATTTGGCTATTCAGAGTCTCATGTGTTTCCATACATATTTTTAATTTTTTTGCTCTAACTCTGTGAAAAGCACTACTGATATTTTGATAGGGATTGATTTAATCTGTAGAATGATTTGGACAGTATAATCATTTCACAACATTGATATTTCTAACCCAAGATATGGTATATCTCTCCATCTGTTTGTGTTACCTTTGATTTCTTTCAAAAATGTCTTATAGTTTTCTGCATACAAGTCTTTTGTCTCTTTAGTTAGGTCTATTCCTAGGTATTTTATTCTTTCTGTTGCAATGGCAAATGAGATTATTTCTTTAATTTCTCTTTCTGATTTTTTATTATTAGTGTATAGGAATGCAAGGGATTTCTGTGTATTAATGCTATATCCTGAGACTTTACTATATTTAGTGATTAACTCCAGTAATTTTCTGTGTTTAGTATCATGTTGTCTGAAAACAATGAGAATTTTACTTCCTTTACACTCTAGATTCCTTTTATTTCCTTTTCTTTTCTGATTGTTGTGGATAAGACTTCCAAAAATATGTTGAATAATAGTGACAAGAGTGGACACACTTGTCTTTTTCCTGATCTTAGAGTAAATGCTTTCAGTTTTTCACCGTTGAGAATGTTTACTGTGGGTTTGTTGTATATGGCCTTTACTATATTGTGATAAGATCCTTCTATGTCTACTACCTGGAGAATTTTTATCACAAAAGGATGTTGAATTTTTCAAATCTTTCTCTGCATCTATTGAGATGATCATATGATTTTTATATTTCAATTTTTAGTATGGTATATCACATTGATTGATTTTTATATATTGAAGTATCCTTGCATTCCTGGAATAAAGCCCACTTGATCATGGTGTACAATCATTTTAATGTGTTGTTGATTCTGTTTGCTAGGATTTTATTGAGGATTGTTGAATCTGTGTTCATCATGATATTGTCCTGTAATTTTCTTTTTTCTTGGCATTTTTGTCTGGTTTTGTTATCAGGATGATGATAACCTCATAAATGAGATTAGGAGTTTTTCTTCCTCTGCAATTTTCTGGAAGAGTTTGAGCAGTATAGATGTTAGCTCTTCTCTATACTTTTGGTAGAATTCACCTGTGAAGCTTTTGCTTTTTTTGGGAGGCTATTAATTTTTTATTACAGTTTTGATTTCTGTGCTTGGAATTGGTCTGTTCATATTTTCTATCTCTTCCTGGTGCAGTTTTGGAAGGTTGTACTCCTAAGAATTTGTCCACTCCTTCCAGATTGTCCTTTTTATTGGCATATAGTTGCTTATAGTAATTGCTTATAAACTTTTGTATGAACTGTCTGCTGTAACTTCCCCTTTTTCTTTTCTAATTTTATTGATTTGAATTTTCTCCTTTTTTTTTTATGTTTCTGATGGTTTTTCAATTTTATCTTCTCAAAGAACCAGATTTTAGCTCTACCGATATTTGCTATTTTCTCCTTTATTTCTTTTTCATTTGTTTCTGCTCTGATCTTTAAGATTTATTTATTTCTACTAACTTTGGGATTTTTGTTCTACTTTTTCTAGTTCCTTTAGGTTAAGATTAGGTTGTTTATTAGATATTTTTCTTGTCTCTAGGTGTAAGCTTCTGTTGTTATAAACTTCCCTCTTAGCACTGCTTTAGTGCATCCCATAGGTTTCCAGTTGTCACGCTCACCTTCTCATTATTTTCTAGTTATAGTTTGATTTCCCTTTTGATTTCTTCAGTATCATATTGTTTAGCCTCCATGTGTTTGTGGTTTTATAGTGTTTTTTTTTTTCCCTTGTAGTTGACACCTAATTTTATAGCATAGTCATCAGAAAAGATGTTTGAACTGATTTCAGTTTTTTTTAAATTTGACAAGGCTTGATTTCTGACCCAAGATATGATTTGTCCTGGAGAATGTTCCATGTGCACTTAAGAAAAAAGTGAAGGCTGCTGCTTTTGGATGAAATGCCCTGTAGATGTCATTTAGGTCCAATTGGTCCAGTGTATCATTCAAAGCTATGTTTCCTTATTAATTTTCTGTCTGATCTTTCCATTGGTGTGAATGGGGTATTAAAGTCTCCCATTATTATTGTGTTATTCTCAATTTCCTCTATAATAGTTGTTAGTATTTGCCTTATGTATTAAGGTGCTCCTATTTTGGGTGCATGTATATGTATAATTGCTTTATCTTCTTGGATTGATCCTTTGATCAATATGTAGTGTCCTCCTTCATCTCTTGTAATACTCTTTAAATTCTATTTTATCTGATATGAGTATTGCTACTCCCACATTCTTTTGATTTCCTTTGCATAGAATATCTTTTTCTTGCCCCTCACTTTCAGTCTGTATGTGTCCCTATATCTGAGGTGAGTCTCTTGTTAATAGCATATATAGGGGACTAGTTTCTGTAACCATTCAGCCAATCTGTGTCTTTTGGTTGGAGCATTTAGTCCAGTCACATTTAAGGTAATTATTGATATATATCATCCTATTACCGTTACTTTGTTGTTTTGGGTTTGTTTTTGTAGGCCTTTTCTTTCTCTAATGTTTCCTGTCTAGAGAAGTTCCTTTAGAATTTGTTGTAAAGCTGGTTTATGATCCTGAATTCTCTTAATTTTTGCTTATCTATAAAGCTTTTGATTTTTCCTTTGAATATGAATAAGATCCTTACCTGATAGACTAATCTTGGTTGTAAGTTTTATCCTTTCATCACTTTAAGTATATCCTGTCACTCCCTTCTGGCCCACAGAGCTTCTGTTGAAAGATCCTCTGTTAGCCTTACAGGAACCTCCTTTCCTGTTATTAGTTGCCTTTCCTTTGCTGCTTTTAATATTTGTTCTTTGTGTTTAATTTTTGTTAGTTTGATTAATATGTGTCTTGGTATCTTTCACTTGCGATTATCCTGTATGGGAGCCTCTGGGCTACTGAGAATTGGGTTGATAATTCTTTCCCCATTTTAGAAAAGATTTTTTTTACTATAATCTCTTGAAATATTTTCTCATGCCTTTTTTTAAGACTTCTTTTTCTGGGACCTGTATGATTTGAATGTTCATTCACTTAATATTGTCCCAGAAGTCTCTGAGATTTTTTCCATTTCTTTTTACTCACTTTTCTTTATTCTGCTCAGCTACAGTTATTCCCACCATTCTTTCAGCTCTCTTATCCATTCTTCTGCCTCAGTTATTCTGTATTGGTTCCCTCTAGTGTGTGTTTAATCTCAGTTATTGTGTTATTCATTACTGATTGTCTATTCTTTAATACTTCTAGGTCCTTATTAAACATTGCTTGTGTTTTCTCGATCCATAAATTCAGTTCAGTCACTCAGTCTGTCCCACTATTCATGACCCCATGGACTGCAGCATACCAGGCTTCTCTGTGCAACACCAACACCTGGAGCTTGCTCAGACTCATGTCTGTCGAGTCAGTGATGCAATCCAACCATCTCATCATCTGTTGTCCCCTTCTCCTCCTGCCTTCAATCTTTCCCAGCATCAAGGTCTTTTCCAAGGAGTCAGTTCTTAACATCAAGTGGCCAAAATATTGGACTTTCAATAGCTTTAGCATCAGTCCTTGCAATGAACATTCACAACTGATTTCCTTTAGGACTGACTGATTTGATCTCTTGCAGTCCACGGGACTCTTAAGAGTCATCTCCTACACCACAGTTCAAAAACATCAATACTTTGGTGCTGAGCTTTCTTTACACTCCAACTCTCACATCCATATATAATTACTGGAAAAACCATAACTTTTGCTAAATAGACCTTTGTTGGCAAAGTAATGTCTCTGCTTTTTAATATGCTCTCTAGGTTGGTTGTGGCTGCAATCACCATCTGCAGTGATTTTGGAGCCCCCCAAAATAAAGTCTGACACTGTTTCCACTGTTTACCCATCTATTTTCCCATGAAGTGATGGGACCAGATGCCATGATCTTCGTTTTCTGAATGTTGAACTTTAATCCAACTTAAACTCTCCTCTTTCTTTCACTTTCATCAAGAGTCTTTCTAGTTCCTCTTCACTTTCTGCCATAAGGGTGATGTCATCTGCATATCTGAGGTTATTGATATTTCTCCCGGCAATCTTGATTCCAGCTTGTGCTTCTTCCAGCCCAGTGTTTCTCATGATGTACTCTGGATATAAGTTAAATAAGCAGGGATACAATATACAGCTTTGACATACTCCTTTTCCTATTTGGAACCACTCTGTTGTTCCATGTCCAGTTCTAACTGTTGCATCCTGACCTGCATATAGATTTCTCAAGAGGCAGGTAAGATGCTCTGGTATCCCCATTTCTTTCAGAATTTTCCACAGTTTATTGTGATCCACACAGTCAAAGGCTTTGGCATAGTCAATAAAGCAGAAATAGATGTTTTTATGGAACTCTCTTCCTTTTTCCATGATGCAGCCGATGTTGGAAATTTGATCTCTGGTTGCTCTGTCTTTTCTAAAACCAGCTTGAAAATCTGGAAGTTCACGTTTCACGTGTTGCTGAAGCCTGGCTTGGAGAATTTTGAGCATTACTTTACTAGCGTGTGAGATGAGTGCAATTGTGTGGTAGTTTGAGCATTGTTTGGCATTGCCTTTCTTTGGGATTGAAATGAAAACTGACCTTTTCCAGTGCAGATGGTGATCGCAGCCATGATATTAAAAGACGCTTACTCCTTGGAAGAAAAGTTATGACCAACCTAGACAGCATATTCAAAAGCAGAGACATTACTTTGCCAACAAATGTCCATCTAGTCAAGGCTATGGTTTTTCCTGTGGTCATGTATGGATGTGAGAGTTGGACTGTGAAGAAGGCTGAGCACTGAAGAATTGATGCTTTTGAACTGTGGTGTTGGAGAAGACTCTGGAGAGTCCCTTGGACTGCAAGGAGATCCAACCTCTCCATTCTAAAGATCAGCCCTGGGTGTTCTTTGGAAGGAATGATGCTAAAGCTGAAACTCCAGTACTTTGGCCACCTCATGTGAAGAGTTGACTCATTAGGAAAGACTCTGATGCTGGGAGGGATTGGGGGCAGGAGAAGGGGATGACAGAGGGTGAGATGGCTGGATGGCATCACCGACTCGATGGACATGAGTTTGAGTGAATTCCGGGAGTTGGTGATGGACAGGGAGGCCTGTCGTGCTGCAATTCATGGGGTCACAAAGAGTGGGACGTGACGGAGCGACTGAACTGAACTGAACTGAACTGAACTAGGTTGGTCATAACTTTTCTTCCAAGGAGCAAGTATCTTTTAATTTCATGGCTGCAGTCACCATCTGCAGTGATTTTTGAGGCCAAAACAAGTCTGTCACTTTTTGCATTCTTTCCCATCTATTTGCCATGAAGTGATGGGACTGGATGCTGTGATCTTTGTTTTTTGAATGTTAAGTATTAAGCTAACTGGTTGGATCTCCTTGCAGTCCAAGGGACTCTCAAGAGTTTTCTCCAACACCACAGTTCAAAAGCATCAATTTTTCAGTGCTCAGCTTTCTTCACAGTCCAACTCTCACATCTATACATGACCACTGGAAAAACCATAGCCTTGACTAGATGGACCTTTGTTGGCAAAGTAACGTCTCTGCTTTTCAATATGCTATCTAGGTTGGTCATAACTTTCCTTCCAAAGAGTAAGCGTCTTTTAATTTCATGGCTGCAGTCACCATCTGCAGTGATTTTGGAGCCTGGAAAATAAAGTCAGCCACTGTTTTCATTGTTTCCCCATCTATTTGCCATGAAGTGATGGGACTGGATGTCATGATCTTCGTTTTCTGAATGTTGAGCTTTAAGCCAACATTTTCACTCTCCTCTTTCACTTTTATCAAGAGGCTCTTTAGTTCCTCTTCACTTTCTGCCACAAGGGTGGTATCATCTGCACATCTGAGGTTATTGATACTTCTCCCAGCAATCTTGATTCCAGCTTGTGCTTTATCCAGCTCGGCATTTCACATGATGTACTCTGGACATAAGTTAAATAAGCAGGGTGACAATATACAGCCTTGACTTACTCGTTTCCCATGTGGAACCATGTTGTTCCATGTCCTATTCTAACTGTTGCTTCTTGAGCTGCATACAGATTTCTCAAGAGGCTGGTCAGGTGGTCTGGTATGCCCACCTCTTTCAGAATTTTCCACAGTTTGTTGTGATTCACATAGTCAAAGGCTCTGGTGTAGTCAGTAAAGCTGAAGTAGATGTTTTTCTGGAACTCTCTTGCTTTTTCAATGTTCCAATGGATGTTGGCAATTTAATATTTGCTTCTGCTGCCTTTACTAAATCCAGCTTAAACATCTAGAATTTCATGGTTCACATACTGTTGAAGCCTGGCTTGGAGAATTTTGAACATTACTTTGCTACTGTCTGAGATGAGTGAAATTGTGCAGTAGTGTGAACGTGCTTTGGCAATGCCTTTCTTTGGGATTGGAATAAAAACTGACCCTTGCCAGTCCTGTGGCCACAGCTGAGTTTTCCAGATTTGCTGGCATATCGAGTGCAGCACTTTCACAGCATCATCTTCGAGGATTTGAAATAGCTCAACTGGAGTTCCATCACCTCCACAAGCTTTGTTCATAGTGATGCTTCCTAAAGCCCACTTGACTTTGCATTCTAGGATGTCTGGCTCTAGGTGAGTAATCACACCATCGTGATTATCTTGGTCAGGAAGATCTTTTTTGTACAGTTCTTCTGTGTATTCTTGCCACCTCTTCTTAATATCTTCTGCTTCTGTTAGGTCCATACCATTTCTGTCCTTTATTGTGCCCATCTTTACATGAAATGTTCCCTTGGTATCTCTAATTTTCTTGAAGAACCCTCTAGTCTTTCCCATTCTAGTTTTTCCTCTATTTCTTCACACTGATCACTGAGGAAGGCTTTTTTAAAAATCTCTCCTTGCTATTGTTTGGAGATCTGCAATCAGATGGGTATATCTTTCCTTTTCTCCTTTGCCTTTAGCGTCTCTTCTTTTCTCAGCTATTTGTAAGGCCTCTTCAGACCACCATTTTGCCTTTTTGCATTTCTTTTTCTTGGGGATGGTCTTCATTATTGCCTCCTGTACAATGTCATGAACCTCCGTCCATAGTTCTTTAGACACTCCATCCGTCAGATCTAATCCCTTGAATGTATTTGTCACTTCCACTATATAATCATAATGGATTTGATTTAGGTCATACCTCCATGGTTTAGTGGTTTTCCCTACTTTCTTTAAGTCTGAATTTTCAATAAGGAGTTCATGATCTGAGCTACAATCAGTACACAGTATTATTTTTGCTGACTGTACAGAGCTTCTCAATCTTTAGCTGCAAAGAATATAATCTGATTTCGGTATTGACCATCTGGTGATGTTCATCTGTAGAGTTGTCTGTTGTGTTGTAGGAAGAGGGTGTTGAGACCACTGCGTTCTCTTGGCAAAACTGTTAGCCTTTGCTAACAGAGGTCAAACTTACCTGTTACTCCAGATTTCTCTTGACTTTCTACTTTTGCATTCCAATCCCCAATGAGGATAAGGACATATTTTTTTGGTGTTAGGTCTAGAAGATGTTGTAGTTCTTCTTAGAATCTTTCAACTTCAGCTCCCTTGGGATTAGTGGTTGGGGCATAAACTTGGATTACTTTGATACTGAATGGTTTACCTTGGAATCAAACAGAGATTATCCTGTTGTTTTTGAGATTGCACCCATGTACTGCATTTTGTACTCTTTCATTGACTATGAGGGTCCATTTCTTCTAAGGAATTCTTGTTCACAGTAGTAGATATAATGGTCACCTGAATTAAATGTGCCCATTCCAGTCCACTTTAGTTCATTGATTCCAAAAATGTCAGTATTTACTCTTGCCACCTCCTGTTTAACCACTTCCAATTTACCTTGATCAAATTGCCAGCATCCTCTGGATCACTGAAAAAGCAAGAAAGTTCCAGAAAAACATCTATTTCTGCTTTATTGACTATGCCAAAACCTTTGACTGTGTGGATCACAATACACTGTGGAAAATTCTGAAAGAGATGGGAATACCAGAGCATCTGACCTGCCTCTTGAGAAACCTATATGCAGGTCAGGAAGCAACAGTTAGAACTGGACATGGAACAACAGACAGTCCAAGTAGGAAAAGGAGTACGTCAAGACTGTATATTGTGTCCCTGCTTATTTAACTTATATGCAGAGTACATCATGAGAAACGCTGGGCTGGAAGAAGCACAAGCTGGAATCAAGATTGCCAGGAGAAATATCAATAATCTCGGATATGCAGATGACACCACCGTTATGGCAGAAAGTGAAGAGGAGCTAAAAAGCCTCTTGATGAGAGTGAAAGAGGAGAGTGAAAAAGTTGGCTTAAAGCTCAACATTCAGAAAACGAAGATCATGGCATCTGGTCCCATCACTTTATGGGAAATTGGTGGGGAAACAGTGGAAACTATGTCAGACTTTATCTTTTTAGGCTCCAAAATCACTGCAGATGGTGACTGCAGCCATGAAACTAAAAGATGCTTACTCCTTGGAAGAAAAGTTATAACCAACCTAGATAGCATATTCAAAAGCAGAGATATTACTTTGCCAACAAATGTCCATCTAGTCAAGGCTATGGTTTTTCCAGTGGTCATGTATGGATGTGAGAGTTGGTGTGAAGAAAGCTGAGCACTGAAGAATTGATGCTTTTCAACTGTGGTGTTGGAGAAGACTCTTGAGAGTCCCTTGGATTGCAAGGAGATCCAACCTCTCCATTCTAAAGATCAGCCCTGGGTGTTCTTTGGAAGGAATGATGCTAAAGCTGAAACTCCAGTACTTTGGCCACCTCATGTGAAGAGTTGACTCATTAGGAAAGACTCTGATGCTGGGAGGGATTGGGGGCAGGAGGAAAAAGGGATGACAGAGGATTAGATGGCAGGATGGCATCACCGACTCAATGGATGTGAGTCTGAGTGAACTCTGGGAGTTGGTGATGGATAGGGAGGCCTGGCGTGCTGCGATTCATGAGGTCTGAAGGAGTCAGACAGGACTGAGCGACTGAACTGAACTGAACTGAACTGAATTTACCTTGATTCATGGACCTGACATCCAGGTTGCTATGCAATATTGTTCATTACAGCATCAGACTTTACTTTCATCACCGGTCACTTCCACAATTGGACATTGTTTCACTTTGGCTCCCTTTCTCCATTCTTTCTGTAGTTATTTCTCCACTTTTCTCCAGTAGCATATTGGGCATCTACCGACCTGGGAAATTAATCTTTCAGTGTCATATCTTTTTGTTTTTTCATATTGTTCATGGGGTTCTCAATGCGAGAATGTTGAAGTGGTTGCCATTCCCTTCTACAGTGGACCACGTTTTTTCAGAACTATCCGCTATGACCTGTCCATCTTGGATGGCTTACACAGCATGGCTCATAGTTTCATTGAGTTAGACAAGGCTGTAGTCCATGTGATCAATTTCATTAGTTTTCTGTGACTGTGGTTTTCATTCTGTCTGCCATTTGATGGGTAAGGATAAGAGGCTTATGCAAGCTTCCTGATGGGAGAAACTGACCATGGGGGAAACTGGGTCTTATTCTGATTGGTGTGACCTTGCTCAGTAAATCTTTAATCCAATTTTCTGTTGATGAGTGGGGCTATGTTCCCTCCCTGTTGTTTGAACTGAGACCAAACTATAGTGGAGGTAATGAAGATAATGGTGACCTCCTTCAGAAGGTCCTGTGCACACACTGCCACCCTTAGTGCCCCCAACCCTGCAGCAGGCCACCGCTGACCCACACCTACCCTGGAGACTCCTGGACACTCACAGGCAAGTCTGAGTCAGTCTTTTGTGGGGTCACGGCTCCTTTCTCCTAGGTTCTGGTGCATGCAAGATTTTGTTTGTGCCCTCCTACAGTCTGTTTCCCCAGTCCTGTGTAAGTTCTGTAATCAAATCTCGATCCATACTACCAATCTATTTATCTGTGCCTCTGTTTTTTTTCCCACAATTTTGGTTCATCTTTACTCTCATTACTCTGAATTTCTTTTCAGGTAGACTGCCTATTTCCTTGTCATTTATTTGGTCATGTGGGTTTTTACTGTGTTCCTTCATCTGCTGCATGTTTCTCTGTCTTTTCCTGTCATTGAACTTACTATGTTTGGAGTCTCCTTTCTTCAGGCTAGAAGGTCTTAATTCCTCTTTATTGTGATTTCTACCCCTGCCCCCCATGGATGGGTTTGAACCATTGCCTTGTGAAGTTTTCCTTGTTGGCGAACTTGTGCCTGTGTTCTGGTAGGTAGAGCTGAATCTTCTCTCTCTGAAGGGCAGTGCCGTGTACAGTAATGTTTGGGCTATCGATGGGTTTCATATGGCTTTGGGCAGCCTACCTGCTAAGGTGCAGGGTTGTGTTCCTCATTGGCTGAAGGATTGGCATGGGGTGTCCAGCCCCAGAGCTTGCTGGCTTTGGGGTAGGGCTTGGTCTTGATGTTGAGATGATGGCCTTTTGGAGAGCTTTTGCCAACTAATGTTTCATGGGGTTAGGAGTTCTCTGGTGGTTCAAAGTCCTGGACTCAGATTTCTGCCTCAGGTGTTCAAACTTGACCCCTTACTGTAGAACAACTTCATAGGCCACAAAGCACAGAAGACAAAACCTCGAGGCCATTTGTGAAAGAAACATTCAACAGTCCAGAACTCTGAAAGGAACTCATATCAAAGTCTTCCAATATTTCTAAGAAGTATTGGAACTCACATCAAAGTCCTCCAATATTTCTAAGAAGATCTCTGGACCTGTTGTGGGCAGTGTAGGGTCTTCTCAGTCTCAGATATGGCCTTACTACAGTTTTACTGGCTCCAAAAGTCCACAGTTGCTCCTAAAATCTATGGTCTCAGGCTAACTGGGGAATTTAATCCAGCATGCCTGCTAACTCCCATTCTCTTCTTTGGTCATACAGCCCCTGATGCTCTGTTTTGATTTGGGGCCTGGCTCTGTTTGTAGGTCACCTTCTGGTTTCTGTTCCCTCCCAGACACAAGAGGGCCAACGCTAATGCTTGTTAGGGCTCACTTGCTCACTCAGGCTAGGGAGAGGGACAAATATCGAAGCCACCGTTGAGATGTACCAGGAGTGCCTGCAATGGTAGAGATTTGGCCTGAGACAGGCCGTGCGCTCTCCCAGAGGAACTGGCTCCAAGTCATTGGTCCCTAAGGAAGGCTTCGGCCCCCAGGAAGGTGTGGGTGGCACCTGTGTCTGCTCACCACGTGGTGGCAGCTGCTACCTCTGGATCTGGAACCGCAATGGCAATGTTTTGCATGTTGCTTCAGGCACTTTCCCTGTCTTGGTGGCTTACATTTCCCTTTCTGAGACTGTAAGCTGCACATGCGTCTAATTCTGCTGTTGGCACTCCTGCTGGTTTTGCCAGTTTGGGTAGGCATTGGGGCACACAGCCACTGTCTATGAATGCACTGGGTTAAAGTGTCCCATCCACAACAATATCTTGCCTTTCTGGGACACCCAGTCTTTTCCCTGGTCTTTCTAAGCTATGTCCACTAGCCCTCTCAGAATATCTTCACTGCAGCCAGCCCTGGTTCTCTCCCTGGGTCCAACACCCAAGCCTGAGCCTCAGCATCCCACACTCACTCTCTGCTGTGGGTGTGAGTGTGAGAGCCACTTTTGGCTGGAAAGTGCTGTTCAACAATGATCTCTGTGGTGAATTCTCTCCCTTTTGTCTCCTGAGCACCCACCATTTCACTCCTCTCTGAAGTTTGGAAGTTCCCTCTTATCCTCACCTGTGAGGTGGTTTCCAAGTGTGGGCAAACTTTTGCTCATTCACATCTTCCTTCCTGGGGCACAGATCCCTGACCTGAAATTCTTTCTAGCTCTCTTTAAAATCTTTTCCCCTACCTCATTCGAAGGAGATTGACTTGCTTTGGGGAAGTCTGGGGTCTTCTGCCAGCATTTCAAAGGTGTCCTGTAGGAGTTGTTCTATATGTAGATAAATTTTTGATGTATTTGTGGGGAGGAAGGTGATCTCCCTGTCTTATTCCTCTGCCATCTTGGAAATCCCAAGAATTTTAAAGGACAGAAAGGGAAAGTGATAATAACTGGCCTTGGGTGTAAGCAGAAGCTGTACAAACTAAAATTGATTTTAAAATAGGGCAATTATCTAGAAGAACTTAATCAGTAATGATCTCTCCTATTCCAGAATATATAATGGGGATTAACATTTTGGCCAGCATGACTTTCAATCTTGAAGCTAGAAGATAGTTTGACGTGTGTGCTTTAAAACTCGCATCTCCTGAAACTGTGGGAAAGTTAGTTGTGCCCCCATAAAATTGATGGCCACTACAAAATTAAATTGAAGCAATACTGAATTGCTTCGTTTTGCTCACACAGGGAAATGAAATTACTAAAATTATACAAAACATGTTTGGTGAACTGAATAACTCTGTATGGCCTATGGGTTTTCCAGGTAGGGCAAGTGATAAAAAACCCACCTGCCAATGCAGGAGAAGTTAAGAGATGTGGGTTCAGTCCCTGGGTCAGGAAGATTCCCTGGAGGAGGGCATGGCAATCCACTCCATTATTCTTGCCTGGAGAGTCCCATGGACAGAGCAACCTGTTGGGCTACAGTCCATAGGATCACAAAGTAACTCTACTTATGCTGCAAATCCCTGATACTATAGCTTTAATAGAACAAATACATAGCCATCTTGGACAATGATATGCAGTAACTGATCTGGTCAATGCTTTCTTTATTATAACCATAGAAGAACAATTATGGAATTGATTTGTATTCATGGGCAAGGGAGACAATATATGCTCAGCTGCTTTCCACAAGGTTGTATACATAAGTCTATTTGTCACAAGTTTGTTGCTGAACATTCAGAGCACCTGTAAGTGTCTGATGATGTACAAATATCTCATTATATTGATGATATGATACAAAGGCCAACAGAAGAAATAGTATTAAAAAGTCTAAACCAATGTATTAATATCTTAAAAAACAAATGATGGAGATGAACTTTCTCTGCAAAGTTCAAGAACTCACCCACATTGTAAAGTTTTCTCAACAATACAATGGGATAAAGGACACAGATTTTGCTTAAGGCTAAACAAAACATAATGGAATTTAAAACTCCCCAAGGAGGCAAAAATATACAATGGAGTAAAGACAATCTCTTTAACAAGTGGTGCTGGGAAAATTGGTCAACAACTTGTAAAAGAATGAAAATAGATCACTTTCTAACACCACACACAAAAATAAACTCAAAATGGATTAAAGATCTAAATGTAAGACCAGAAACTATAAAACTCCTAGAGGAGAACATAGGCAAAACACTCTCCGACATAAATCACAGCAGGATCCTCTATGATCCACCCCCCAGAATTCTGGAAATTAAAGCAAAAATAAACAAATAGGATCTAATCAAAATTAAAAGCTTCTGCACAACAAAGGAAAATATAAGCAAAGTGAAAAGACAGCCTTCTGAATGGGAGAAAATAATAGCAAATGAAGCAACAGACAAACAACTAATCTCAAAAATATACAAGCAACTCATGCAGCTCAATTCCAGAAAAATAAATGACCCAATCAAAAAATGGGCCAAAGACCTAAATAGACATTTCTCCAAAGAAGACATACGGATGGCTAACAAACACATGAAAAGATGCTCAACATCACTCATTATCAGAGAAATGCAAATCAAAACCACAATGAGGTACCACTTCACACCAGTCAGAATGGCTGCGATCCAGAAGTCTGCAAGCAATAAATGCTGGAGAGGGTGTGGAGAAAAGGGAACCCTTTTACATTGTTGGTGGGAATGCAAACTAGTACAGCCACTATGGAGAACAGTGTGGAGATTCCTTAAAAAATTGCAAATAGAATTGCCTTATGACCCAGCAATCCCACTGCTGGGCATACACACCGAGGAAACCAGAATAGAAAGAGACACATGTACCCCAATGTTCATCGCAGCACTGTTTATAATAGCCAGAACATGGAAACAACCTAGATGTCCATCAGCAGATGAATGGATAAGAAAGCTGTGGTACATATACACAATGGAGTATTACTCAGCCATTAAAAAGAATACATTTGAATCAGTTCTAAGGAGATGGATGGAACTGGAGCCGATTATACAGAGTGAAGTAAGCCAGAAAGAAAAACACCAATACAGTATACTAACGCATATATATGGAATTTAGAAAGATGGGGATGATGACCCTGTATGCGAGACAACAAAAGAGACTCAGATCCATAGAGTGAACTTTTGGACTCTGGGGGAGAGAGAGAGGGAGAGGGTGGGATGAGATGGGAGAATGGCATTGAAACATGTATACTATCATATAGGAAACGAATCGCCAGTCGATGTCCGATGCAGGATGCAGGATGCTTGGGACTGGTGCAAGGAGAGGACCCAGAGAGATGGTATGGGGTGGGAGGTGGGAGGGGATTCATGTTTGGGAATGCATGTACACTCGTGGTGAATTCATGTCAATGTTTGGCAAAACCAATACAGTAATGTAAAGTAAACTAAAGTTAAAATAAAAATTAAAAAATAAATAAATAAATAAAACTCCCCAAAAGAAGAGGGAGGCTCAGAAATTTGTAGGGCTACTTGGTTTCTGGAGACAGTATATTCTACATTTGGGCCAGATATTGAGTCCACTTTACCGAGAAACTAGGAAAAAGCATGAATTTCAATGGGCTGTTCAGGAACAACAGGTTTTTGATGCGACTAAAAGTGCAATACAGCGTGCTTTAGACTTATGATCAGTATAACCTGGCAACATATAATTGTATGTTTCTATAACTGAACAGTATACTACTTTGGAGCTCATGGCAAAAACAGCAAGACAAAAGAATACCTTTGGGCTTTTAGAGTAGGAAATTCCCAGTTCAGTTCAGTTCAGTCACTCAGCTGTGACTGACTTTTTGTAACCCCCTGGACTGCAGTACTCTAGACTTCCCTGTCCATCACCAACACCCAGAGTTGCTCAAACTCATGTTCATTGAGTCAGTGATGCCATCCAACCATCTTATCCTCTGTTATCCCCTTCTCCTCCTGCTTTCAATCTTTCCCAGCATCAGGGTCTTTTCCAGTGAGTCCATTCTTCACATCAGGTGGCCAAAGTATTAAAGTTTCAGCTTCAGCATCAGTCCTTCCAATGAACATTCAGGATTGATTTTCTTTAAAATTGACTGGTTTGATCTCCTTGCATTCCAAAGGACTCTCAGGAGCATTCTCCAACACCACAGTTGAAAAGCATCAATTATTTGGCACTCAGCTTTCTTAAGGGTGCATCTCTCATATTCATACATGACTACTGGAAAAACCATAGGTTTGATTATACAGATGCCAAAGAAAGGCAGTGCCAAAGAATGCTCAAACTACCACACAATTGCACTCATCTCACAGGCTAGTAAAGTAATGCTCAAAATTCTCCAAGCCAGGCTTCAGCAATATGTGAACCATGAACTTCCAGATGTTCAAGCTGGTTTTAGAAAAGGCAGAGATCAAATTGCAAACATCCACTGGATCATCAAAAAAGCAAGAGCATTCCAGAAAAATATCTATTTCTGCTTTATTAACTATGCCAAAGCCTTGCGTATGGATCCTTGTGTGTGGATCACAATAAACTATGGAAAATTCTGAAAGAGATGGGAATACCAGACCACCTGACCTGTCTCTTGGGAAACCTATATGCAGGTCAGGAAGCAACAGTTAGAACTGGACATGGAACAACAGACAGTCCAAGTGGGAAAAGGAGCACATCAAGGCTGTATATTGTCACCCTGCTTATTTAACTTTTATGCAGAGTACATCATGAGAAATGCTGGGCTGAAAGAAGCGCAAGCTGGAATCAAGATTCCCAGGAGAAATATCAATAACCTCAGATATGCAGATGACACCACCCTTGTGGCAGAAAGTGGAGAGGAACTAAAAAGCCTCTTGATGAAAGTGAAAGAGGAGAGTGAAAAAGTTGGCTTAAAGCTCAACATTCAGAAAACGAAGATCATGGCATCTGGTCCCATCACTTCATGGCAAATAGATGGGGAAACAGTGGAAACAGTGTCAGACTTTATTTTGGGGGGCTCCAAAATCACTGCAGATGGTGACTGCAGCCATGAAATTAAAAGACGCTTACTTCTTGGAAAGTTATGACCAACCTAGATAGCATATTCAAAAGGAGAGACATTACTTTGCCAACAAAGGTCTGTCTAGTCAAGGCTATGGTTTTCCCAGTGGTCATGTATGGATGTGAGAGTTGGTGTGAAGAAAGCTGAGCACCGAAGAATTGATGCTTTTGAACTGTGGTGTTGGAGAAAACTCTTGAGAGTCCCTTGGATTGCAAGGAGATCCAACCAGTCCATTCTGTATCAGCCCTGGGGGTTCTTTGGAAGGAATGATGCTAAAGCTGAAACGCCAGTACTTTGGCCACCTCATGCGAAGAGTTGACTCATTGGAAAAGACTCTGATGCTGGGAGGGATTGGGGGCAGGAGGAAAAGGGGACGACAGAGGATGAGATGGCTGGATGGTATCACTGACTCGATGGACGTGAGTTTGGGTGAACTCCGGGAGTTGGTGATGGACAGGGAGGCCTGGCGCTCTGCAATTCATGGGGTCACAAAGAATCAGACACGACTGAGTGACTGAACTGACTGAACTGATTATACAGACTTTGATCAGTAAAGTAATATTTCTGCTTTTCAATATGCTAAATTTTTCATAGCTTTTCTTCCGAAGAGCAAGTGTCTTAATTTCAAGGCTGCAGTCACCATCTGCAGTGATTTTGGAGCCCAAAACAAAGTTTCTCACTGTTTCTATTGTTTCCCCATCTATTTGCCATGAAGTGATGGGACCAGATGTCATGATCTTAGTTTTTGAATGTTGAGTTTTAAGCCAACTTTTTCTCTCTCCTCTTTCACTTTCATCAAGAGGCTCTTTGGTTCCTCCTTGCCTCCTCTTTTCTTTCTGCCATAAGGGTGGTGTCATCTGCATATCTTAGGTTGTGGATATTTCTCCTGGAAATCTTGATTTCAGCTTGTGCTTCATCTAGTCTGGCTCTGAATATAAGTCAAATAAGCAAGGTGACAATATACAGCCTTGACGTTCTCCTTTCCCAATTTGGAACCAGTCTGTTGTTCCATGTCCAGTTCTAACTATTGCCTCTTGACCTGCATACAGATTTCTCAGGAGGTAGGTAAGGTGGTCTCGTATTCCCATCTCTAAGAATTTTCCACAGCTTGTTGTGATCCACACAGTCAAGGGCTTTAGCTTAGTCAATAAAGCAGAAGTAGATGTTTTTCTGGAACTCTCTTGCTTTTTGGTGATTCAGTGGATGTTGGCAATTTGATCTCTGATTCCTCTGCCTTTTCTAAATCCAGCTTGAACATGTGGAAGTTCTTGGTTCGCATACTATTGAAGCCTAGCTTGAAGAATTTTGAGCATTACTTTGCTAGCATGTGAGATAAGTGCAATTGTGCAGTAGTTTGAACAGAAATTTCCAAAGGTCAGGAGAAATTACACTACCTTAAGAAAAGTTTTTGGTTTGTTATTGACCTTTGATAAAATAATTGACTATATTAATATTAGTGTTAGTTGTTCAGCTGTGTCTGACTCTTTGTGACCCCATGAACTGTAGCTCATCAAGCTCCTTTGTCCTTGGGGTTCTCCAGGCAAGAATACTGAAGTGGATTGCCATTTCCTCTTCCAGGGGATCTTCCCAACCCAGGGACCAAACCTGAGTTTCTTGAGTCTCCTGCATCGGCAGGAAGGTTCTTTATCACTTGAGCCATCAGGAAAGCCCTAATTGACTATATATCACACTGTAATATTGAGACCTTAAGTGCCAACCATGCAATGGTACAAAGTTCTCTAGCACAAAGTACCATTGGGTACCATCCTTGTACCACAGGATTGGGCAAGTTGAAGTGTCCATCATAATAAAATGGAAATGGTATATTCAGGACTGAACCAAACCTAGACCACATGGAGTCACTGTCTTGCCTGAAAAGGTTTCTGAAATGCCTATAGAAGGCCTTGAGCAAGAAGCTATAATTAGGCCTAAGATAATTGAGTCACCTGTAAAATGGGGAAAGCCCTTTGACTCTTAAACCACACAAGAGAAACAACATATGTGGTTCACTGATGCGTCAGCTAAATATATAGGATCCACTCGCTATTGGAAAATGGTGGCATATAATTCAATCACTACTAAATTGCTAACAACTGCTGGGGAGGGTAAAAAGTAGCCAGTTTGCTGATTTATATGGTGTTCATAGGTATTAAAGCAAGAAAATTTAACTGAATGTCATATATACACAGATTCATGGTCAGTAGCCAATTGATCGGGCACTTGGTTCCCCCGTGGGTAAAGAATAATGGAAAATTCAGTCCAAAGGGCTATGGGGAAAGGAATTATGGTCTGACATTTGGGAAACTGTTCAAACTACTAAAGTTTCATTGTTTCATGTATATGCTCACAGTGTTCCAAATTCTACGGAACCAAGGTATAATTCTATTACAGATGAACAAACAGGAATCCAAGCTGTAGAAGTTGATCCAGACTCCAATGACTTAAAAGGCTTGACTTTGTGAGCATACCAAAAATGTGGCCATCTGGGAGAAAAAGCAACATACAGGTGGGCTCAGGATTGAGGTATTTCTTTAACTATGAATCTAATTAAATCTATTACTTTACAATGTCCATTTTGTCAATATATTAAGCATAGAAGCTTGCTACAGCTTGTCAAAGGACAATTGGTATGTGTCAAGTTGCCTGGGCAAATATGGCAAATTGATTACATTGGCCCATTAATTCAAGATAAAGGATGCCAATAAGTGTGGACACATATTCTTGATATTTGAGAACATCTATTTTGAATGTTTGGTGGCCATTCCCTTTGGGAAAGCCAATCAGACTAATACTATTAAAACTTTGGAGATAATTAATTTATATTATGGTGTTCTGCTTCAAATTCAAAGTGAAAATTGGTCACATTTTAAATGTAAGCAAATACAAGAGTTTGTCCAGGAACATAACATACAGTGAATTTTTATATTCCTAATTATCCTCAAGCTGTTGATTTGAGTGAAATGAAGGGTTTGTTTAAACAGCAATTAATTAAACTTGGAGAGGGTTTATATAAAAATTGGAAGACCTTAATTCTGCCCTCAATATTTTAAATAATGTACCTATAGGAAAATCAGAAATTCTTTTGATGAAAGTGACTCTTCCAAATGTACAAATTCATGAAATAGATTTCCATTCTGAAACAATTAAGAAATTAGCCCTTTCCAAGCTACTCCTGAGGCCACCAGACTGGATTTGTACTCTATATCTGAACATATGCTTACTAAAAGATTGATATGGGCGATTTCAACTAGTATTGGAATCAAATGTCTCCTGGACACTTTGAATTAATCAAAGGATGTTACAGTTTATTGTTAAAAGGGATCTGTGTCAATGGGGAGTTATGGACCAAGACTACCAAGGAGAAAGCTGAGTAATTCTACAAAATGAGGGAAAGATTGCTTTATTTATTAATAAACATGATCAAATTGCCCAATTGCTGATTCTTCCATGTGTAATTGACAAAGTACAAAAAGGAGAACCTCTCACCTTACTAATATTTAGAGGTGAAAGAGTGTCTGGATCCACAAATGAAGTCATTGCAATTGGAACTAAAGTCTAGGTGAAGCAGCCCAATAGCACTTCTATAGCTGCTGATGTGACTGTGCATGGGAAAGACAATATCATATCAGTGATGATCCCCAGACAGGAAAAATGTGCCATTAACCCATTGTTATTCTCATGAATTGATTATTCTTGGAGGCCTGACCATAATATGTATTTACACCTCCATCTTTCAGGAGATGCTGCAATTAAGAAGAAAAGACATAAGAGACCACTATAGTATTTTCTGCTGGAGAAATGCGAGCCAGGTTCAAACTCAAGATAATTTCACTTGCCTGGAAAAGCAGCACTGTCCACTCCTAATGGTAACTTACTATGGACAAAATTTATCTGTCTGGTCAGGGATAAATCCTGACAGCATATGTGACTGAGTCACTGTGTGATCTCCACACGCCTCCTCTTTGGTAGCTGAATTAACTCCTTGTGCATTAATAATGTGCTGTAATGTCTTAAAAATTCCTCTTGATGATCCTGCTGCTCACCATATGCACGAAAGTATAAATTCCTATAAAAACATTGCTGCTTTGCAGCTATACAATGGAGATACTGCACAGAATGTGTCTTTAGCACAGATTTCTGTCTTCGTATGATTGAATAATTCACAAATTTATGGAAGAGGTCGCCGAGCAATCTCATTACCATCGTAAACTATCCCCCTAAAGTTATGCCCCACTTATTAGTCAAAATTCCTCACCACGTACACAACTAGCTCAACATTATCAAAAGTTTGCATTATATTTGTAACATATTTTTAAATTATAAAAGTATGATAACACATTTATAAGAGACTTGGAAAATATGGAATAAGTTTACATATAGTTCTA
>SJYQ01001605.1:156839-171070 GCA_006410935.1 Redunca redunca | reverse complement strand
AGCTTCTCCATCTTTGGCTGCAAAGAATATAATCAATCTGGTTTTGGTGTTGACCATCTGGTGATGTCCATGTGTAGAGTCTTCTCTTGTGTTGTTGGAAGAGGGTGTTTGCTATGACCAGTGCATTTTCTTGGCCAAACTCTATTAGTCTTTGCCCTGCTTCATTCCGCATTCCAAGGCCAAATTTGCCTGTTACTCCAGGTGTTTCTTGACTTCCTACTTTTGCATTCCAGTCCCCTATAATGAAAAGGACATCTTTTTTAGGTGTTAGTTCTAAAAGATCTTGTAGGTAGTCATAGAACCGTTCAACTTCAGCTTCTTCAGAGGTACTGGTGAGGGCATAGACTTGGATTACCGTGATATTGAATGGTAACGAACAGAGATCATTCTGTCGTTTTTGAGATTGCATCCAAGTACTGCATTTCGGACTCTTTTGTTGACCATGATGGCTACTCCATTTATCAAGAAATAAAAGATATGAAAACTTGGCAGCATGTATTGGCTCAACAATGAAACCCTTAATCAGTCCTATTCTAATGATTTTGACTCCTCAGAAGCCCCTGCATTCCTAGGATGTTTTAAGCTCCCTCTGCCTCTTGTGGTCGGGAGGCTGTAAACAATCACATGCGCAGGTCTAAGAGTCCGGACAAACCTGTCAGGCAGGCTAGAAAGCCATCAGAGGGATTTTTGGATTGAACACTCTTATTATGCCCAGGAGACTTATTATCTAAAAGCTCTAAATTAACTTTTTCCAGAAAAAGGTGGTGGGGTGACAGCCCCCTGTAATGTAAGAAGAGTAGGTGGAAAGCATAACACAGTAAAATAAAGCAGGCAGACTCTGGTTTTTGGGGAGGATGCTCGAGAAAGTCCAGGGGGACCCCTGAGGCCTGATCCCGCTTTGCGTTTCTCAGACCCCTTTCCTCATGACATTTGCCACGGGAGGGATTCCCCATGCTGGCTCCTGGCACACTAGAGAAGATATAAGCTGCCCACTCCAGTATTCTGGCCTGGGGAACTCCATGAACTGTAGTCCATGGGGTCACAAAGAATCAGACACAACTGAGTGACTTTCACTGTCTTTCACTCATTCTCCCAGCCACTCTATGTCTTTTGGTTGATGCATTTAATCCATTTACAGATAGGTAATTATAGAAGGCAATGAGGATCTAAAGAACCTCTCGATGAAGGTGAAAGAGGAGAGTGAAAAGCCGGCTTAAAACTCAACATTCAGAAGACTAAGATCATGGCATCTGGTCCCATCACTTCATGACAAATAGTTGGAGAAACAATGGAAACAGTGACAGACTGTATTTTCTTGGGCTCCAAAATCACTGAAGATGGTGACTGCAGCCATTAAATTAAAAGATACTTGCTGCTTGGAAGAAAGGCTGTGACCAAAAGCAGAGACGTTACTTTGCCAACCAAATTCCGTATCATCACAGGTTTGGTTGTTTTAGTTGTGTGTGGATGTGAGAGTTGGACCATGTGGAAGGCTGAGCACCAAAGAATTGATGCTTTTGAAGTGTGGTGTTGGAGAAGACTCTTGAGAGTCCCTTGGACTACAAGGAGATCAAGCCAGTCAATCCTAAAGGAAATAAACACTGAATATTCTTTGGAAGAACCGATGCTGCAGCTGAGGCTCAAATACCTTGCCCACTTGATGTGAAGAGCTGAGTTATTAGATAAGACCTTGATGCTGGCAAAGAATGAAGGCAGGAGAAGGGGATGACAGAGGACGAAAAGGTTGGATGGGATCACCTACTGAATATACATGAGTTTGAGCAAGATCTGATAGATGGTGAAGGACAAGGAAGCCTGGTGTGCTGCAGTCCATGAGGTGGCAAAGAGTTGGACATGACTGAGCAACTGAACAACAATAATAAATTAAACCATTTTCTTAATTGTTTTGGATTTGTTTTGTATAGGTCGTTTCTTTCTCTTGTGTGTCTGCCTAAAGAAGTTCCTTTAGTATTTGTTGTAAAACTGGTTTTGCGGTGCTTAGTTTTCTTAATTTTTGCTTGTCTGGAAAGCTTTTGATTTCTCCAATAAATCTGAATGAGTCTTGTTGGGTAGAGTAGACTTTGTTGTAGGATCTTCCCTTTCATCACTTTAAATAATCATGCCATTCCTTTCTGATTTGTAGAGTTTCTGTTGAGAAATCAGCTGATGACCCTATAAGGATTCTCTCATATGCTGTTTGTCATATTTCCCTCGCTTTTAATATTTTATTTTTGTCTTTAATTTTCATCATTTTGATTACTATGTATCTCGATGTGATCCCCCTTGGGTTTATCATAACTGCCTAGAACTCTGTGCTTTCTGAACTTGGTTGAATACGTTCTTTACCATGTTATGGGAAGTTTTCAGCTATTATTTCTTCAAATATTTTCTTGGGTCCTTTTCTCCCATTTCTTCTTTTGAGGTCCTATAAAGCGAATGTTGGTGGTTTACAGTTGTCCCAGTGGCCTCTTAAGCTGTCTTTATTTTTTTCATTCTTTTTACTATTTTCTGTTCTACAGCAGTGATTACCACCATTCTATCCTCCAGGTTACTTTTCCATTTTCCCACATCAGATATTTTGCTATTGATTCCTTCTCGTGTATTGTTCATCTCTGTTTGTTCTTTAGTTGGTCTAAGTTTTTGGTAAACTTTTTTTGTATCCTCTCAATCTTTGTCTCCATTCTTTTTTCTGAGTTCCTGGATCATCTTCACTGTCATTATTCTGAATTCTTTTTCTAGAAGGCTGCCTATCTCCACTTCATTTGGTTGTTTTTCTGAGATTATGTCTTGTCCTTTCATCTGGGACAAAGCCCTCTGCTTTTTCATTCTGGTTAACTTTTTGTGATGTGGTTTTGGTTCTAGCTGTGAGGGATTGTGGTTCTTGTTGTTTCTTCTGTCTATCCTCTGGTGAATGAGACTAAGAGACTTGTGTAAGCTTCCTGATGGGAGGGACTGATGGTGAGGGAAATTGGGTCTTGCTCTGGTAGATGGGGCTGTGCTCAATAAAACTTGAATATGATTGTCTGCTGATAGGTGCAGCTGCTTTCCCTCTCTGTTATTGTTTTGGCCTGAGGCAATCCAGCCCTGAAGTCTATGGGCTCTGTGGTAGGGTTAATGGTGACCTCCAAGAGGACTTAACCCAAGGGGACCCAGCCAGGACTGTTGCTACTAGTGCCTCCATCCCCACAGTGAGCCACTGCTGACCCCCACCTCCACAGGAGACCCTCAGTCACTCACAGGCCGGTCTGGTTCAGTCTTCTATGGACTCACTGCTCCTTTCCCCAGGTCTTGCCATGCACAAGATTTTATCTGAGCCCTTTCCAAAAGTGGAGTCTCTGTTTCCCCCAGTCCTGTGAAAGTCCTGTAATCAATCTCACTGGTCTTCAGATTCCCTGGGATTCCCAGTTCTTTTACCAGACCCCTAGGCTAGGAAGCCTGACATGAAGCTCAGAACCTTCACAAAAGTGGGAGAACTTCCTTGGTATTATTGTTCTTCAAATTGTAGGTCACCCACATGGTGGGTATGGGACTTGATTTTATTGTGCTTGCACTCCTCCTACCATTTGGTTGTAGCTTCTTCTTTGTCTTTGGACACGGGCTATCTTTTTTTTTTTTTTTGATGGATTCCAGCATCCTCCTGTTGACAGTTGTTCAACAGCTAGCTGTGACTTTGTGCCCTTGCAGGAGATGAGTGCATGTCCTTCTACTCTACCATCTTGAACATGACTGTGTCATATTTTAATGTTAGTTTTCCTGCCTGCCCTAAATGTAGGCTCATACGACATGGTATGACATTCTGTTAGGACTGGTTGGTACTGGTAAGGGTATGAATAGTGCTGTCAACAGAGAAACCTTGGCCACTAGATTACATATTGCTGGCAAGGATATAGCTCAGGCCTTAACCCTTAATGCTAAATGGAAACATGCCACATTAAAGCCACAGGAACTCAGCTTAAGGTATGATAAAGATTGTTTATAGTTGATTAATGACTCAATAATAATTCAACTAAACCAATCTAATCCTTAATTATATGTTTGATTGGACTGTTTGTTCTATACAGCTATTATATTACCTAGCTCAAAGAGATAAAGCCCAGGGGATTTTGGTGTCTACTAATGCCTATGCTTGGACTTTCCTGGTGGCTCAGATGGTAAAGAATCCACCTGGATTGCAGGAGGCCTGAATTTCATCCCTGGGTTGGAAAGATCCCCTGGAGAAGGGAACAGCTACCCACTCCAGTATTCTGGCCTGGAGAATTCCATGGATAGAGGAGCCTGGCAAGCTATAGTCCATGGGGTCACAAAGACTCAGATATGACTGAGCAACTTTCACTTTCAATTCCTATGCATGAAAGGACGTATTTAAGGAATGGATTACTGAAAGTCATTGGGTTCTTATTCCTGAAAGTGAAAGTCGTTCATTCATGTCCAACTCTTTGTGACCCCAGGGAATTCTCCAAGCCAGAATACTGGAGTCAAGTAGCCTTTCCCTTCCCCAGGCTTCTTATTCCTGAAGGCATTACTAAGTGCACTGAACCATGTGCCAGGAAACCATATATTATTATAATATAGCTAACACAAGCATCATGGGACAATTTCATGCATTACCCATTATATTTAAGAAAGAATATTGGTTACATTAGGGCTTCCCTGGTAGCTCAGCTGGTAAAGAACCCATCTGCAATGCAGGAGACCCTGGTTCAATTCCTGGGTGGGGAAGATCCCTTGGAGAAGGGATAATCTACCCACTTCTGTATTCTTGGGCTTCCCTGGTGGCTCAGGCAGTAAAGAATCTGCCTGCAATGGGGGAGATCTGGGTTCAATCCCTTGGTTGGAAAGATCCCCAGGAGGAGGGCATGGCAACCCACTCCAGCATTCTTGCCTGGAGAATCCCCATGGACAGAGAAGCCTGGCTGGCTACAGTCTGTGGGGTTGCAAAGAGTTGGACACTACTAAGTGACTAAGCACACCACACAGCATTGGTTACATTTTACTGGAAATTATTTGGAATTTGATAATAACATGCACTTATGGACCGACTGTGATAAAACTACTGAAGGACTTCTATGTGGAGCAACTTTTTGCACCTGGGAGACCTATTTATTGGAACATTGCATCAAGCATTGTGAATGGACTGTTATTCCTAAATCCTATGTTTTTTTTTTTTAATAGCCCCTCAATTAGTGTGTATTGTGACTGATAATCTAAGCACAACTTCTGTGTATCAGTTAGGATCTCCTCTTTCCAGATGTCTAACACATATTGATCATTTATATTGGGAAAGGACCACTTACTACTTTCTCCCTATGAAAACTCAGGTATTGTGGACCCAAATGTTATTCCCCTATGTTGTCTGTTTCTAATATTAGTTTCTCCTTGGAATCCTTATGTAGCATTTTGTAAGGAATTAAAGGGTTCATAAATAGATGTACTTGTACCTTTATTGAACATTCTGTGTTTATTACTAAGACAGTCAATAAGTTCATGAATATAGGATTTAATGTTCAAAAACATACTTCTCATTGATGGAGGGACTTTTTCTTCAACATGCTCCCTACTATTCACGTATGGTTTTATACTTTGTTTAACCCCTTACTTGTTTATTATATTATGTTTCTTGTATTTGGAATTGTTATTTGACATAAGAAAACTGCTCATGTTATTTTGCCTTTTTCCTATGCTCTTCAGCCTAAACAATCCTGAGACCAACTGTTAAGAAAATTAAAATCAGATAGTCTTGTTCAGGCTTCAGGAACGGCACAGCAGACGTCTAACCTGGTTCTGACCTGCATGAACACTGCCTGTGTTAGCACACCGTTGTTACTTGCAAGTCAACCGGCACTTTCGATAAGAGAAGGATTGGGTCCTGGAATTTTCTTAAGCCTCAGGAGGCCTGGCCAGCCCCTCAGGCTCTGGAAAACTTAGTGAATCACAAGAAGAAATAAACAGCTGTAAAAGAGTTAAAGTAAAACCAGAGCTGCACTTTTGTGTGGAAACTGGTTATGATATTAATTTGTGGCCTGAGATTATAAGTTGGAGTCCCCAAAATTGAAATTTGAAGTTTCACCAATGGAATGAAAGCACACTCTGCGTCTGTTTTCTAGTTGGAGCTCCAAATTGCTGTTAACAAGGGACTTCCCGGTGAGTACTATTTAAGTCTGGATGTTTGTTGGCCCAATTTGGCTATGTATGTGCGGTTACTTTTTTCTATTGTTTCTATTTCTCTTCTTTTAGTAACTATGTATTGAAATCAATTCCAACAATCCTCTATTAAATGTCAAACTTGTTTATTGTGTGTGTGATGAGTGGTTTCTTTTGTTAACAAATCCTTTGAACCTAAAACAAAAGCAAAACTTTCTGCAAAACACCACACTGACAAAGTCCAAATAAAAGTTTTTCTGTGTGAATTACTAAGTATTTAATTCAATTGAGTTCAGTTATGTATCCAAGTAATTTTCATTTAGATAATTATATACAAATTATCATGATATTCAAAATGATATTATGGTTAACTGTCTAAATTAGATAGAAAGGAATTCTATTTTCAATTGCATAGAGAAAGTTTTATTTAGCATTTAAGGTCAGGCGACAGACATTTCTAAATGGCACTTCCAAAAACTGCGATGCTTTTATTGCCAAAGACAGATAAAAATTATATTTTCCACATAATTTTGAAGGTAATAAAATGGAAACAAAAGAAGTAAATTCCAGCTTCATCTTTTAGCTGAATGTCACTGATCTGTATGAATATTTGCTAAAATATATTCCTTAATAGCTGTGTATATTATCTTTTGCTTCAAAATTATGACTATAGAGATGGTAGAACAGCATCATGCTGTTCTTTTTTAAATGGCTCTCAAAATGTCTTTTGAGGGTTTTTTTTTTTTTTGCTTCTGGTTTTCTGACCCAGTATTTACATGATTTTCTTTATTTAGCACAAGTCTTCTATGAAAACAATTATACTGAAAGAAGTGGTTCTTCTTCTTTTTTTCCAAGCAATCCAAATAGTTCACAAACACTTTTGAGTGTTTTATTGATATAACTAAGAAGTAGGAAACCATTGACTCATTGACCACTTATTTACCTTAGCCCAGTTTTGTTTGCCCTAACCATTACTAAGGATAGTATCATTTATGCTTATAGTTTCAAAAACACAATGGGACAATGAGTGCTTTTATTTACTTATTTTTAAATTTACTTTTTAAATGAATTTTTATTGGTGTGTAGTTGCTTTACAATACTGTTAGTTTCCACTGTACACCAAAGTGAACCAGTTAAATATATACATATAGCCCATCTTTTTTCCTTCCCATTTAGGTCGTCACACAGCCCTGAGTAGACTTTCTTGAACTAAACAGTTAAGTTCTCCCTATGTATTTTATATATCATATCAATAGTGTATATATCAATCCCAAGCACCCAATTTATTGCTCCCTCCAGTTCCCCCCTTTAGTGTCCATGCATTTTCTCTCTATGTCTGTGCCTCTGTTTTTGTTTTTCAAGATCATTTATACCATTGTTTTATAGATTTCATATATATGTGTTAATATACAATATTAATTTTTCTCTTTCTGACTTCACTCTGTATGACAGGTTCGAGGTCCATCCATTTCTCTACAAATGATCCAATTTCATTCTTTTCTATGGCTGAGTACTAATACATTGTATATAGGTACATGTATATACCATACCTTCTTTATCCATTCCTTTGTTGATGGACATTTAGGTTGCTTCCATGTCCTCGCTATTGTAAATAGTGCTGCAATGAACATTGGGGGTGCATGTGTCTTTTTTGATACTGCCAAAAAGAAATCAAAGAGGCCACAAACAAATGGAGGCATATACTGAGTTCTTGGAGTAGAAGAATCAATATTGTGAAAATGACTACAGTACTCAAAGCAATCTACAGATTCAAGCAATCCCTGTCAAATTACTAATGGCATTTTTCACAGAAATAAAACAAAAATTTTTACAATTTGTATGGAAACAGAAAAGATCCCAAATAAACAATGCAATCTTGATAAAGAAAAATGGAGCTTGAGGAATAAAACTCTTTGACTTCAGACTATACTATAAAACTACAGTAATCAAGACAGAATTGTCCTGGTACAAAAACAGAAATATAGACCGGTACAGGATAGAAAGCTCAGAGATAAAGCCATGCACATATGGTCACCTAATCTATGACATAAAAGGCAAGAATATACAGTGGAGGAAAAACAGTCCCTTCAAACAATGGTGCTGGGAAAACTGAAGAGCTACATGTAAAAGAGTGAAGTTAGAACACTTCCTAATACCATACAAAAAATAAACTCAAAATGGATTAATGATATGAATGTAAGTCCACACAGTATGAAACTCTTAGAGGAAAGTGTAGGCATAATACTCTTTGACATAAATTACAGTAGGATCTTTTTTACCCACCTCCTTAAAGAGTGAAAAAAACATGGCAAATGGGACCTAATTAAACTTAAAGGCTTTTGCACAGCAAAGGAAACCATATACAAGACAAAAAGTCTACCCTCAGAATGGCATAAAATATTTGCAGGCAAAGCAACTGACAAAAGATTAATCTCCAAAATACAGGAACAGTTTATGCAACTCAATATACAAAAACCCAATCAAAATGTGTGAAAGACCTAAATAGACATTTATCCAAACAAGACATACAGATGGACAGCAAACATAAGAGAAATACTCAACAACACTAATTATTAAAGAATTGCAAATCAGAATACAGTGAGGTGTGACCTCATAGCTGTCAGAATCAGTTCCTAGTTCAGTCACTCAATCGAGTCCTACTCTTTGTGACCTCATGGACTGCAGCACACCAGGCTTTCCTGTCCATCACCAACACCTGGAGCTTGCTTAAACCCATGTCCATCGAGTCAGTGATGCCATCCAGCCATCTCATCCTCTGTCGTCCCCTTCTCCTTCTGCCCCCAATCCCTCCCAGCATCAGAGTCTTTTCCAATGAGTCAACTCTTCGCATGAAGTGGCCAAAGTACTGGAGCCTCAGCTTTAGCATCATTCCTTCCAAAGAAATCCCAGAATGGCTGTTATCAAAAAAACTACAAACAATAAATGCTGGAGGGGGGCATAGAGAAAAGGGAATCTTCTTGCATTCTTGGTTGGAATGCACACAGGTACAGTCACTGTGGAGAACAGTATGGAGATTTATTTAAAAACTAGAAATAATGCTACCATAGGACCCAGCAATCCCACTTCTGGGCATATTCTCAGAGTAAACCATAATTCCAAAAGAAAATGAGAGTTTAGTCACAGATTCCTTGACTACCACAAGATGGGGCTAAAGTGGACAGCTAACTCTTGCCTATCAGAGGAAGTAGTTACCTAATTTTATTTTTATTGTTGTTGTTGCTGTCATGAGAGGGAAAATTAGTTTATAACAATATAAAATTTATAAAGTTAACTAGCAATTAAAATACTTATAAAATGACTGTGGAAGAAATTTTTATTTCCAGATAGTCTTTTTTAATGGATGTATATGCTTTTTGCTTGCCAAATAGTGAATCTAAGTTTTTGCATTTACTATATAGGAAGACTTGGTGCTTTTGAACTGTGGTGTTGGAGAAAACTCTTGCGAGTCCCTTGGACTGCAAAGATATCAAACCAGTAAATCCTAAAGGAAATCAGTCCTGAATATTCATTGGAAGGACTGATGCTGAAGCTGAAGCTCCAATATTTTGTCTACCTGATGAGAAGAGCTGACTCATTACAAAAGACCCTGATTCTGGGAAAGATTGAAGGCAGCAGGAGGAGGGGATGACAGAGGATGAGATGGTTGGTTGGGATCACCAACTCAATGGACTTGAGTTTGAGCAAGCTCTGGAAGATGGTGATGGACAGGGAAGCCTGGCATGCTACAGTCCATGGGATCACAGACAGTTTGACATAGCTGAGTGACTAACAACATACAGGTATTCTGAATTATTGTACTGATTCACTATATATCTGCATATGTAACATACAATGATACTTAAAGAAATTTTTATAGGATTGCTTAGGATAAAATACCTCTTCCTAGTTTTTGTGTTTTGTGTCTTCCTCTATACTTTCTTCTCCTTCCCTCTCCTCCTTTATTTGTCTCCTTTTTTCCATATGTCTCCCATTTTAACCAGATGACTAATATGCTAAGTATGTTTTTACACTTCCTATACCTCTTCCCAACACTGTGAATGGCAAGGCTGGGCTAGAAATAAGATAGAACTAGTTTCAGATGGAACAAGAAATTTGCTGGGTTGAAGGAGTACTATATCCAGAAGATTTGGATTCATATCTTATGTGCCAGATATTGATGAAAATAAAAATATATGGACAATGATTTATTAATCAATTGATTCTGGGCTAGGTATTATACTATATATTAAAATATTATTTAATAAGTATTAAGTATAAATTGCTTAATTGTAGGTATTAAGCTATATACCAAGATGGGGGAGTAGAAGGATGTGTGCTGATCTCCTATGGGAACACCAAAATTGCAACTAGCTGCTGACCAAACATCAACAGGAGGATGTTGGAACTCACCAAAAAAGATACCCCACACCCAAGGACAAAGGAGAAACTGCAACAAGATACTAGGAGGGGCACAATCACGTGTAAAATCAAACCTCATCCCCACCAGTGGCACTTGGAAGGCACAAACAAAACCTTGTGGCATCAGGACCCAGGGAAAGGAGCAGTGACCACCCCCCACCCCCAACAAGAGAATGAACCAGCCCTCTCTATGAGTGTTTGAGAGGGATGAGTCAGCAGTAGCCTGTTGCTGGGACAGGGGCTTTGGCAGCAGCAGTCTTGGGATGTGTGGCATGTAGCATATGTCCTCTTGGAGGAGATCACCATTAGCTCCACCATAGAGCTGCTGGGTGGGTGACCCACACTGGAGAACAATTATACCAAAGAAATTCTCATACTGTTGTGAAAGTTCTAACCCCCACAGCAGACTTCCCAAAATGGGGATCCAGCAAAGGGACTGAGAATCCTCAGGGACTGTGACTTTGAAGGTCATCAGGATTTGATTACAGAACTTTCACAGGACTGGAGAAACAGACTCTTGGAGAGCATGAACAAAATCATGTGCACACCAAGACCCAGGAGAAAGGAGCAGTGACCCCACCTGAGACTGAGACAGATGTGCCTGTGAGTGTTTGGGGGTCTCTGACAGAGGCCCAGGTCAACAGTGGCATGTTGTAGGATCAGGGGCATTGGCAGCAGCAGTTCTGGGATGCACGATGTGTCTTCTTGGAGGAGGTCGCCATTACTCCTACAATAGAGCCTATAGTCTACCATAGAGCTACAGAATTTAGGATTGGACTGCCTCAGGCCAAACTACAGGAAGGGAGCATAGCCCTAACCATCAGCAGAAAATTGGGTTAGAGATTTATGGAGCATGACCCTGTCCACAAAAGCATAGCCCAGTTTTCCTCTCAGCCAGTCCTTCCTATCAGGAAGCTTGCACAAGCCTCTTATCCTCATCCATCAGAGGGCAGATAGAATGAAAACAACAATTACAGAAAACTATATTCAATGATCACATGGATCACAGGCTTGTGTAACTCAGTGAAACTATGAGCCATGCTGTGAAGGGCAGTGAGTCATGGTGGAGAGTTCTGAAAAAGCGTGGTCCATGGAGAAGGGAATGAAAAGCCACTTCAACATGCTTGCCTTAAGAACCTCAGGGACAGTATGAAAAGACGAAAAGATATGACACTGAAAGATGAAACCCCAGATTTGTAGGTGTCCAATATACCACTGGAGAAGAGTGGAGGAATGAAGGAATGAAAGATTCCACTCCAGAAGGAATGAAAGACTGAGCCAAAGCAGAAATAACACACAGTTGTGGATATGGTTGGTGGTGAAAGTTAAGTCCCATGCTAGGAAGTTGGAGTGTTAGGTCCATGAATCAAGGTAAATTGGAAGAGGTCAAACAGGAGATGGCGAGTGAACATCAATATTTTAGGAATCAGTGAACTAAAATAGATGGGAATAGATGAATTTAACTCAGATGACCATTATATCTACTACTGTGGTCAAGAATCCTTTATAAGAAATGGAGTAGTCAACGAAAGTCAACTTAGCAACAAAGGAGTCTGAAATGCAGTGACTGGGTGCAATCTCAAAAATGACAAAGTGATCTCAGCTAGTTTCCAAGGCAAACCATCTAATATAAGAGTAATCCAAGTCTATGCCCCAACCACTAATGCAGAAGGAGCTGAAGTTGAACAATTCTATGAAGATGTACAAGACCTCCTAGAACTAACACCAAAAAATTATGTCATTTTTATCGTAGGGGTTAAAATGCAAAAGTAGGAAGTCAGGAGATACTTGGAGTAAAGGCAAGTTTGGCCATGCAGTGCAAAATGAGGCAGGACAAAGGCTAACAGAGTTTTGTCAAAAACCTCACTGGTCATAGAAAACACTGTCTTCTAACAACACAAGAGATGACCCTACATGTGGACATCAATACTGAAATCAGGTTGATCATATTCTTTGCAGACGAAGATGGAGAAGTTCTATACAGTAAGCAAAACAAAACTGGGAGTTGACTGTGGCTCATATCATCAGCTCCTTATTGCAAAATTCAGACTTAAATTGAAGAAAGTAGGCAAACCCACTAGACAAGAATCCTGGAGCGGGTTGCCATGCCCTCCTCCAAGGGATCCTCCAACCCAGGGACTGAACCCAGGTCTCCTGCATTGCAGGTGGATTCTTTACTGTCTGAGCTACCAGGGAAGTCCAAGACATTCAGGTGTGACCTAAATTAAATCCTTTTTGATTATACAATGGAAGTGACAAATAGATTCAAGAGATTAGATCTGATAGACAAAGTGCCTGAAGAACTATGGACAGAGGTTCATAACATTGTATAGGAAGCAGTGACCAAAACCATCCCCAAGAAAAAGAAACTCCACAAGGCAAAATGTTTGTCTGAGGAGGTCTTACAAATAGCTGGGAAAAGAAGAGAGTGAATGGCAAAGGAGAAAGGGGGAGATATACCTATCTGAATACAGAGTTCCAAAGAATACCAAGGAGAGGAAAGCAAGCCTTCTAAAATGAATAACGCAAAGAAATAAAGGAAAACAATAGAATGGGAAGACTAGAGATTTCTTCAAGAAAACTAGAGATAATATGGGAAAATTTCATGCAAAGATGGGCACAATAAAGGACAGAAACAGCATGGAAGTAAAAGTAGGAGATATTAAGAAGAGGTGGCAAGAATACACAGAAGAACCAAACAAACAAGGTCTTAATGACTCAGATAGCCATGATGGTGTGATCACCCACACAGAGCCAGACATCCTGGAGTGTGAAGTGAAGTAGTCCTTGGAAAGCATTATTTACAAACAAAACAAGTGGAAGTGATGGAATTCTAACTGAGCTATTTCAAATCCTAAAAGAGGATGCAATTAGAGTGCTCCAGTCAATATGCCAGCAAATTTGGAAAATTCAGCAGTAGCCACAGGACTGGAAAAGGTAGTTTTCATTCCAATCCCAAAGAAAGGCAATATCAAAGAATATTCAAGTTTAGTTCAGTTCAGTCACTCAGTCTGTCTGACTCTTTGCAACTCCATGGACTGCAGCAAGCCAGGCCTCTCTATCCATCGCCAACCCCTGGAGTTTACTGAAACTCATGTCCATTGAGTCAGTGACACCATCCAGCCATCCCATCTTCTGTTGTCCCTTTCTCTTCCTGCCTTCAATCCTTCCCAGCATCAGGGTCTTTTCCAGTAAGACTCAGTTCTTCCCATCAGGTGGCCAAAGTATGGAGCTTCAGCTTCAGCATCAGTCCTTCCGATGAATATTCAAGACTGATTTCCTTTAGATTGGATTGGTTGGATCTCCTTGCAGTCCAAGGGACTCTCAAGAGTCTTCTCCAACACCACAGTTCAAAAACATCAATTCTTCAGCTCTCAGCTTTCTTCACAGTCCAACTCTCACATCCATACATGACTACTGGAAAAACCATAGCCTGGACTAGACAGACCTTTGTTGGCAAACTAATGTCTCTGCTTTTTAATATGCTGTCTAGGTTGGCCATAACTTTCCTTCCAAGGAGTAAGCATCTTTTAATTTCATGGCTGCAGTCACCATCTGCAGTGATTTTGGAACCCCCCAAAATAAAGTCTGTCACTGTTTCCACTGTTTCCCCATCTATTTTCCATGAAGTGATGGGACCTGATGCCATGATCTTAGTTTTCTGAATGTTG
>SJYQ01001605.1:140216-153893 GCA_006410935.1 Redunca redunca | reverse complement strand
GCACTCTTTACCCAGAATCACTTATAAGATTTTTCCCTTTTTACCCAGAATCATTTATGAGATGAGATAGTGCAATCTGAAACCTCTTTTTAAATATAATTGGAAAAGGAGGCTTTCTTTGATCTTCTCATCGTAATATGGACTAAATGCCTACTATAAGGAGAACACAGATTTTATTGTTACTACAGATCATCAAAACATTTTAGTGGACACATACTGGTCATAGATATGATGGATATTTAATTCTTTGGTATTTAAAAAAATCACTCATCACTGTGGTTACATTTAATGATCTCAAATGCTAGATTCTGGATTTTAAAATTTGTCAACCAAGTTTATTAAAAACACTTTATTTTGGAATAATTTTAGATTTATGGAAAAGTTATGAAGATAATACAAGGATCCCATATACCTATCACTCAGATTCTCCTAATATTAACAAGTTAATAATCATGGTGTATTTGTTAGAAGAGAAATTAACATTGGTATGTTACTACCAACTAAACTTCAGACTTTATTTTGATTTCACCTGCTCCTCCACTAGTGCGTTTTGTCTTTTTCAGGAGTCAATCTAGGATACCAAATTGAAGTTAGTTGTCATGTTTCCTTAGATTCCCCAGGTCTGTGTCAATATCTTAGTCTTTTTTAGTTTTTTATGGTCTTAATAGTTTTGAAGATCCTTGGTAATATATTTTGTAGAACATCCCTCAATTTGGGTTATTTGATGCCTTTCAAATGATTAAACTGAAGTTACAGATTTGGGGGATGAGACCACATAAGTGGACTACCCTTCTCATCACATGATGTCAGAGATACATGATACCTACATGACTTATCACTAGTCATATTTGTATTTGTCAGATTTCTCTATTTTAAGGTTACTGTTTTTCCCTTTTCATATTGCATTCTTTGAAAACGTGTCATTAAGTGCAGTCCATACTCAACACATGTCTGCCTCACAGGTGGTGAGGGTAAAGAAAGGATGGAGGTTAAAGGATAGAGGAAGGAGTATCTACATACATTACTTGGAATTTTTTGTAAGAAAGATATGTATCTTCTCTCCATTTGTTTGTTTATTCAGTAATTTAATTATATCAGTATGAACTCATGGATATTTATTTTATACTTTGGGTTATATCTAATAATACATTATTTAATCTTCAAATTCTTCCACCTTTGACCATTGGAAGCTCTTTTAGGCTGGCTTAAGTGTTCTTTTGACATACATACCTTTGACAAACATACATTTGTCTACTTTTCTTGTTAGTACTTCTTTATTTTCTGGCACTAGAAGATGTATGTTTGACACACATACCTTACACAAGTGCTTCATTTTCTGGCATTTTCTAGAAGATCCTATAAACTCATCTTTCATTTTCCCCTGAACTAGTTCTAGAATCAGCCATTTCTCTAAAGATCCCTATTTCCTTTATTGAAAACTTATATTTAAATATATCAAGATCTGACTACTGGCTGTGCTTATTGCTACTGGGATGTCATTGCCTCTAGGCTTTCTCTGAGGAGTGAACTAAGACATGTGCATATACACTAAAAATATATAAATATCTGTCTATCTATCTGTATCGTGTCTATCTTTGCATGAATGTTCCCTTGGTATCTCTAATTTTCTTGAGGAAATCTCTAGTCTTTCCCATTCAATTGTTTTCTTCTATTTCATTGCATTGTTCATTACTAAGACTTTCTTGTCTCTCCTTAGTATTCTTGGAACTCTTCATTCACCAGGGTCTTTTCCAGTGAGTCAGTTCTTCACATCAGGGGGCCAAAGTATTGGAGCTTCAGCTTCAACATCAGTCCTTCCAATGAATATTTAGGACTGATTTCCTTTAGGATGGACTGGTTTGATCTCCTTGCTGTCCAAGGGACTCTCAAGAGCCTTCTCCAACACCACAGTTCAAAAGCATCAATTCTTTGCTCTCAAACTTTTTTTATGGTCCAACTCTCACATCCATACATGACTACTGGAAAAACCATAGCTTTGACTATACGGACCTTTGTTGGTAAAGTAATAGGTTGATCATAGCTTTTCTTCCAAGGAGCAAGCATCTTTTAATTTCATGGCTACAGTCACCATCTGCAGTGATTTTTGAGCCCAAGAAAATAAAGCCTCTCACTGTTTCCATTGTTTCCCTAACTATTTGTCATGAAGTGATGGGACCAGATGCCATGTTTTTCATTTTTTGAATGCTGAGTTTTAAGCCAGCTTTTTCACTCTCTTATCCCACTTTCATCAAGATGCTCTTTAGTTCCTCTTTGCTTTTTGCCGTAAGGGTGGTGTCATCTGCATATGTGAGGTTATTGATATTTCTCCTGGCAACCTTGATTCTGGCTTGTGCTTCATCCAGCCTGGCATTTCATAAGATGTACTCTGCGTATAAGTTAAATAAGCAAGATAACAATACAGAGCCTTGACATACTGTTTTCCCAATTTGGAACCACTCTCTTGTTCCATGTCTGGTTCTAACTGTTGCTTCTTCACCTGCATACAGAATTTTCAAGAGGCAAGTTTGGTGATCTGTATTTCCAACTCTTCAAGAATTTTCCAATGTTTGTTGTGATCCACATAGTCAAAGGCTTTGATATAGTCAATGAAGCAGATGTAGATGTTTTTCTGGAATTCTCTTTTTCTATGATCCAGCAGATGTTGGCAATTTGATCTTTGGTTCCTCTGCCTTGAACATCTAGAAGACATATGCCTTATATGGCAGCATATAAATTTCAGGGATTCAGATGTGGAGATCCTTGGGTGGTTTTGTTCAGTCCCATTGTACTCTTGTTCATTTCCTTCTTTCTAATGGTTTTGATGAATACCTAAATGCTAATGATGTTAAGAACTGACTCATTGGAAAAGACCTTGATGCGGGGAAAGATTGAAAGCTGGAGGAGAAGGGGATGACAGAAGACGAGATGGTTGGATGGCATCACCAAATCAATGGACATCCTAGTTTGAACAAACCAGGAGAGATAGTAAAGGACAGGAAAGCCTGGCGTGCTGAAGTCTATGGGGTCACAAACAGTCATATATGACTGAGCAACTGAAAAACAATAACAATGATTCCCACATCTTCATCTCCTAACTAGCTTACTGTCTTGTATTCAACATCTATATATCTAACTGCTTGCTAGATATTTTCATCTGGATCTATTTCAAATTCAATTATAAGATATAAACCTAATCATTTTCACCAGATCATTTCCTTCTCCTGTGTTCTCAATATCAGTTAATAGTCTCCAAAACTGAAACATGGGGCATTCTTAAATCTTATTCCTCTCTCAGTTCCTATATGTAATCAGTTACCATGTCCTGTTAATTTAACTTCCATATACTTGTCTGAAACTATCTGAACTCTAATCCTTATTTCATCTATCAGTTTGCTCATTTGCAAAATGGGACAATAGTGTATAATTCTTGTAGGCATTTTTATGCCAATTTTACTGATAAGAAATTGAAGCATAGTGATATCAGGTTCTTGTGCAAAGTTACACAGAAGTGAGTTGGGATTTAAACACAGCATTGAGCTTCTTCTACAGCTCTATTTAAATTCCTCATATCTTTTTTTAGTTTTGTCTCTTCAAGTGTGTTCTTCACATAGTTACATGATTTTTCTAATATGCAAAATAACTCTTCCATGAGGTATCTCTGCAATCTGGGGCCTGTCTTACATTATTCTGTTGAGCCTTAACTCCACACTCTAGCAATTCTGAACTCCTTGTGTTTTTTGGTGTACATGTGTTGTTTCTCAATTTTATGCTTTTCCTCTGGCTAATCCCCTGTCCTTAATTAACTCCTCTGTCTTCAAAGTTCTATTTTTTTATGATCACTTTTTAGTGGAATTTTAAATTTTATTTTTAATTGAGGGATAATATTTTACAGAATTTTGTGGTTTTCTGTCATATGTCAACAAGAATCAGCCATAGGTACACCCATGTCCCCTCTCTCCCAAACCTCCCTCCCATCTCCTGTCCTATCCAACTCATCTAGATTGTCAAAGATTCCCTGTTTGTGTTCCCTGAGTCATACAGCAAATTCCCATTGTCTATCTATTTTACATATGGCATTGTAAATTTCATGTTATTCTCTCCAGATATCTCATCCTCTCCTTCCTCCCATGCCCTCGTGTCCATTGATCTGTTCTCTATGTCTGTTTCCCATTGCTGATCTGAAAATACATTCATCAGTAGCAACTTAATTTAGATTTCATATATATGTGTCAAAATAAGATATTTATATTTCTCTTTCTGACTGACTTCATCTGTATAATAGGCTCTAGGTTCATCCACATCATTCAGTTCAGTTAAGTCACTCAGTCATGTCTGACTTTTTGCAACCTCATGAATCGGAGCGTGCCAGGCCTCCCTGTCCATCACCAACTCCCGGAGTCGACTCAAACTCATGTCCATCGAGTTGGTGATGCCATCCAGTNATATCTGAGGTTATTGATATTTCTCCCAGCAGTCTTGATTCCATCTTGTGCTTCTTCTAGCCCAGCATTTCTCATGATGTACTCTGCATATAAGTTAAATAAGCAAGGTGACAATATACAGCCTTGACATACTCCTTTCCCAATTTGGAATCAGTCTGTTGCTCCATGTCCAGTTCTACCTGGTGCTTCCTGACCTGCATACAGATTTCTCAGGAGGCAGCTAAGGTGGTCTGGTATTCCCATCTCTTGAAGAATTTTCCACAGTTTCTTGCGATCCACACAGTCAAAGGCATTAGAATGACTCAAATGTGTTCCTTTTTATGGTTTAGCAGTATTCCATTGTATATATATACCACAGCTTCTTTATCCATTCATCTGTTGATGGACATCTAGGTAGCTTCTATGTTCCAGCTACAAATAGTGCTGCAGTGAACATTGGGGTACATGTGTCTTTTTCAATTTTGGTTTACTCAGGGTATATGCCTAGGAGTGGGATTGCTGGGCCATATGGTGGTTTTATTCCCAGCTTTTTAGGGAATATCCATACCATCTTTCATAGTGGCTATATCAGTTTACATTTCCTCCAGCAATGCAAGAGCATTCCCTTTTCTCTGCACCCTCTCCAGCATGTATTGTTTGTAGACTTTTTAATGATGGCCATTCTGACTGGTGTGAGGTGGTATCTCATTGTAGTTTTGATTTGCATTCCTCAAATAATGAGCAATTATGAGCATCTTTTCATGTGCTTGTTAGCCATCTGCATGTCTTCTTTGGAGAAATGTCTTTTTAAGTCTTTTTCCAACTATTTGATTGGGTTGTCTGTTTTCTGGTGTTGAATTGTATGAGCTGCTTGTATATTTTGAAAATTAAATCTTTATCAGTTGTTTCATTTGTTATCATTTTCTCCCATTCTGAGGGTTGTCTTTTCACCTTGTTTGTAGTTTCCTTTGCTGTGCAAAAGATTTTAAGTTTAATTAGGTCCCACTTGTTTATTTTTGTTTTTATTTCCATTACTGTAGGAGGTGGATCATAGAAGATCTTGCTTTGATTTATGTCATTGAATGTTGTACCTATACTTGCCTCTAAGAGTTTTATAGTTTCTGGTCTTATATTTAGTACTTTTATCCATTTTGTGTTTATTTTTGTGTGTGGCATTAGTGTATAGCATCCTAAAGGAGATCAGTCCTAGGTGTTCATTGGAAGGAGTGATGCTGAAACTGAAACTCCAATACTTTGGCCACCTCATGCGAAGAGTTCTCATTGGAAAAGACCCTGATTATGGGAGGGATTGGGGGCAATAGGGGAAGGGTATGACAGAGAATGAGATGGCTGGATGGCATCACTGACTCGATACACATGAGTTTGGGTAAACTCCAGGAGTTGGTGATGGACAGGGAGGCCTGGCTTGCTGTGGTTCATGGGGTCACAAAGAGTCAGACATGATTGAGTGACTGAACCGAACTGAACTGATGGCGTTTGTAAGTGTTCTAATTTCCTTCTTTGCACATGGCTGTCCAGTTTTCCCAGCACCTCTTGTTGAAAAGGGTATCTTTGCCCCATTATATATTCTTGAATCCTTTGTCAAAAATAAGGTACCCATAGGTGAGTGAATTTATCTCTGGGTCCTCTATCTTGTTCAAATGGTCTATATGTCTGTTTTTGTGCCAGTAGCATACTGTCTTGATGACTGTAGCTTTGTAATGTAGTCTGAAGTCAGGAAGGCTGATTCTTCCAGCTCCATTCTTCTTTCTCAAGACTGCTTTGGCATTTCAGGGTCTTTTGTGTTTCCATGTGAATTGTGAAATTTTTTATTCTAGTTCTGTGAAAAATGCCATTGGTAGTTTGATAGGGATCTCATTCAATCTGTAAATTGCATTTGGTAGTATAGTCATTTTCACAATATTGATTCTTCCTACTCAGGAACATGGAATATCTCTCCATCTGTTGGTGTCTTTCATCGATGTCTTATAGTTTTCTGTATGCAGGTCTTTTATCTCCTTAGGTAGGTTTATTCCTATATATTTTATTCTTTTTGTTGCAATGGTGAGTGGGATTGATTTCTTAATTTCTCTTTCTGGTTTTTCATTGTTAGTATATAGGAATGCAGTGATTTCTGTATTGACTTTGTAGCCTGTGACTTTACTGAATTCATTGATTTGCTCTAGTAATTTTCAGATAGTTTCTTTTGGGTTTTCTATGTGTAGTATCATGTCATCTTCAAACAGTTGAGAGGGTGACAAGCAGGAAGGCAGGGGTCTCCAAACGGAGGAAATAGGCTGCAAATGTCAGACATTTTTATCTCTCTTAAACAGCAGGAGGAAACAAACTAGTGGTATTTTTTTCCCTTCTCTATACAAATTTAAAAGGTTTCTCTTTAAATACTGTATTGCCATATGACACCTGTTTTCACTTGAAGTTAACTATTCTCAAACCTTGAGTTAACCAATGCATTTTTCATATGGAAATGTTTGTCTTAAGCTTTGTTAGTACTATACATTTACCCCAGGCTCTGTCTTCAAGTAGGTTCTGCCTAATGGCTCAGAACCTACTTGACAAACCATTATGTTATACTCACGTATTGTTTCCCTAACCTACGTAAATGAAACTATTTGTATGGTAATTTGCCCTTCTATAAGATTCAAGTCAACCATTTTATGGCCTGGGATGATTCACCTGGTGCCAAAATTATCCCCCAATACATCTTATGGATGAGGGGCCTGGTGCCATTCTGGGTTTTAAGACATTCCTTTCTTTCATTAATAGAAAATGGCAACTCACTCTAGTACTCTTGCCTGGAAAATCCCATGGATGGAGGAGCCTGGCAGGCTGCAGTCCATGGGGTCCTGAAGAGTCGGACACAACTGAACGACTTCACTTTCACTTTTCACTTTCATGCATTGGAGAAGGAAATGGCAACCCACTCCAGTGTTCTTGCCTGGAGAATCCCAGGGACGGCAGAGCCTGGTGTGCTGCCACCTATGGGGTGGCACAGAGTCGGGCACAACTGAAGTGACTTAGTAGTAGTAGTAGTGACTATATAACATCCAGCTGAAGACTAGCAGGGGGGTACTCTTTTTGCCCCCTTCTGATGCCTATATCAGAAGTTTTCTCTATCTCCTTTATACTTTAATGAAACTTTATTACATAAAAGCTCTGAGCGATCAAGCCTCGTCTTTGGCCCTGGATTGAATTCTTCTCCTCTGGAGGCCAAGAATCCCAGCATCATTTTGTGGGTCAGCCACAACCTTTCATAGTGAGAGTTTTAATTCTTTTTTTCCAATCTGGATTCCTTTTATTTCTTTTTCTTCTCTAATTGCCATCGTTAGAACTTCCAAAACTATGTTGAATAACAGTGATAAGAGTGGAGACCCTTGTTTTGTTTCTGATCTTGGAGGGAATGCTTTTAGTTTTTCACCATTGAGAATAATGTTTACTGTAGGCTTACCATATATGGCCTTTACTATGTTGAGGTAGTTTTCTTCTATGCCCATTTTTTGAAACATTTTTTTTAATCATAAATGGGTGTTGAAGTTTGTTAAAGGCTTTTTCTGCATCTATTGGGATGATCATATGGTTTTTATCTTTCAACTTGTTAATATAGGGTATCACACTGATTGATTTGTGTATATTGAAGAATTCTTGCATCCCTAGAATAAACCCGATGTGATCATGGTGTATGAGCTTTTTAATGTGTTGTGGAATTCTGTTTGCTAGAATTTTGTTGAGGATTCTTGCATCTTTGTTCATCAATGACACTGGCCTGTAATTCTTTTTTTGTGCTGTCTCTGCCTGAAGTGTTCCTTCTTCTGCAGGTTTTGGAAGAGTTTAGAAAAGTCAGCAATAGCTCTTCTCTAAATGTTTGATAAAATTCCCCTGTGAAGCCATCTGCCCCTGGGCTTTTATTTTTTGGCAGATTTTTTTTTCTNATTATTTTTCTCAGTAAAATCAGAAACATTTTTTTTGTTTTTTGTTTGAAGCCATTATCTCTAAGTCTTTAGATAAGTCATAGTAGAGGCAACTACCATACTGAAGAAAAAAAACTAATTCCATCTGTGATATGGTTCCTTGTTTTAATAAGAAATTGCTTTACACAGAATAGCAAAAATAAGTCATGATATGGTGATTACTAGAAAAAAGAATTCTTATATTACTTCTAAGAAAAGGTTTTCTATTTTTTCCTAATCAGTATAAATAAGTGAAGGGATAATGAAGGTAGAGAATATTTATGCAATTTAAACTCATAAATAATGATAGGCATGAAATCTTTCTTTCCTTGTATTTGCATTCATTCAAATATGAAAGTACCAATAACGTTTCAAATTCAGTTTACTCAACAGAAATATATCTATTTTTTAAATCTTGGGAACCAGTTATCAATAACTTGGGGGAAAATATTATTTTTCTTTGTGAAAAGAATGTATGTCTTTGCTTTAAAACACTGGAATTTGCCACAAATTGATAGACNAAGTTGGTAGACTATCAGTTTGGTATTGATTGCTGAATTTCAACGAATTTGAGTGACAGTCAACCTTTGGCAATGCTCATGTTTATTTTAATTCCCAAGTATATGAAAAAGATTATAATCTATTTTATATATTTACAGTATTTTTGGTGCTTAGTTTCTGTCTTTAAAAAATCTGGTCAGACTGCCCAGAAATTATATTATATTATATATAATTATATTATACCATTTGAATAATTGATTTTCTTACTGATGGAAAACTACCAATGAAAGGCAAACAGCAAAAAGCAAAAGTGTTCATTTTATAAATATGACATCAAATAAACCAGGGAACAACTGAGAAAGGAATTCTGCTAAAGTAATTAGAAATCAAGAACACTGAGAATCCATGACTTCATCAGTCTGGGGACAATTAATTTTATTACAGTTTGTTAAATAACCTCCTGAAAATACAAGCATCATGTAAACTAAGAGACACATAGGAGCAATGAGAACAGCTATAGATAGAGAGTAAATGGAGCATTTCCCTTGGTGACTTTTATGCTACTTTGATTTCAAAATACTTTAGTTATCTTTAAAAATATTAGAATTATTTAATTGTGATGTTTGAATGAGGCATTTACATTAACACTGTAATCAAAATATTTGAAGTACTTTGTGAGGTACTTCAGAAGTACAAAGTTGAAAATGGAGGCCATTGCCTTATAAAAATGGAGAATAAATATGGGTACTTTTGGAGATGACAGTTTTGAAACAATTCTTTCATTTCTTTTCTCATACACAATTAGTAATTACTCTCAGTTGTGCTATCTCTAAACAAAGATCTCATTCATCAAAATTTTCGTTCTTCATATTGTGTTCAGTTGACAAACTTGTATGCTTCAGTATCATTCCAACATGTTCATTTCAAATATTGCATCCTTATTTCTGTTGACCAGTTTGTTCTAGTATTGTATTTATCACTGACCACGTGATAGCCCCCCTCCTGAATATTCTATAGCTATCTCTCCATCTTTTTCTAATCTTCCCTCTNAGTTTGTTCTAGTATTGTATTTATCACTGACCACGTGATAGCCCCCCTCCTGAATATTCTATAGCTATCTCTCCATCTTTTTCTAATCTCCCCTCTGGCTCTATATCTCTTGGACCCAGTCGACAATGCTTTTAAAGTGTATATTTGGTCTGGTTCATTAACTGACAAGAAATTGCTGACAGCGAGTCTTCTCAGTTTGTATGGATGAACATTCTCTTTCAATTGTTGGAAACAAAGGTAGTAAATTGAAAATCTTTCTCTGATAGAGAAAGAAAATGTATTCGATTGAATTTAAGAGCACAATATATTTTGTATGAATCAAAGCGGGATGATTTTTCTTGATCAATCCATTTTAGAATCTTCTTCATTGAATCAACCAAGTGACAATCTGAGGACATCAAATAAAGGATATGGAGGGTCTATTTGTTAAGTACAAGATACACCACTAACCCAAACACAGAGGTAGTACTTATTGGATATTTTGGGAGTTCAATTGAAACATGAATTTTAGAGAATATCTTTCCTCCTATTGATTTAATGACTGATATGCTTTGAAAACTGGCCATTTTAGAAAATTATAAGTGGCAATAGGGAAGTGATATATTTATTTTACTGACTTGGATTGTATTCTANTGGATTATATTCTAGGACAGCATCATAAACACATAATATATAGCAAATGTGCCTCAAATTTAAATGATACAGAAAATGGCTCTGTGTATGTGTGTGTCTGTGGAGAGGAAGAATCATGAAGAGGCCATATACCTTAGTTTTAATGGTATGGACAGATTTCTTGGACAAGTGAAGCAGTCTGTCTGCTGGTTTATGTTCTTGGGAATAATCAACCGTATGGAGGAATTTTATGTATATAGGTATATTTTCTTGACCCATAAAACACTCTCTTTATGTCACTTGCCAGGTCAAAAAGTTAATTTTTCACTGCCTACAAGAGAAAGTCCATAGTAAAGGCCTTGTCTAATCTGGTCTTTATTTTCTTATTCAACTCCTCATGATTCCTCAGTATTTATTCTCTGATCCAGTTTGGATGTGATACACAGTATTTCCAAACACAACATTCTTTCTCTTCTCCATGTCCAATTCATTCATTTTCATCTATTCAAATTTTTCCCATTCTTCAAAGATCAATTCAAGTCACATTCCCTTCAAAAGAAAATAGGGTTCACATTTCTTTTTCTTTTAAAATATTATAACTGATTTTCCATGTGACATCTAATCTGGTTCTATTTTGTATGGCCATTTGTTTTTCATGTTATGTAACTTTTCCTTAGGTTTATTAATGTAAATTTTCCAAAAGTGAGGATGATATCTTAATAAACTCTACTGTGCTTGGTTTAATATTAAATTTTTAGTTACTCAAATATGTGTTGAGATGAATGGATATGGATGAATTTACTTAGCCAACTGTTGTTCAGTTGCTAAGTTGTGTCTGATTCTTTGTGACTCTATGGACTACAGCATGCCATGTTTCCCTGTCCCTCACTATTTTCTGGAGTTTGCTCAGATTTATGCCCATTGAGTTGATGATGCTATCCAACCATCTCATCCTCTATCTCCCCCTTCTCCTCCATGGTGGTTATGTGTAATTGGTATTCTTACTACCTGATAACACAACTCAAATGATATTCTTTACAAATAATGAACCAGACTTTTTCTTTTCCTTCTCAAGGGATAGTCATTGTTAGGTACAGTCTTCTACAACAGAAATATGGAATGAGATTTTACCATGCTAAGAGCTCTGAAAGTGAAAGTCACTCAGTCGTGTCCGACTCTTTGTGATCTCATGGACTATATAGTCCATTGGATTCTCCAGGCCAGAATACTGGAGTGGGTAGCTGTTCCCTTCTCCAAGGGATCTTCCCAACCCAGGGATCGAACCCAGGACTCCTGCACTGCAGGCAGATTCTTTACCAGCTGGGTCAGAGAGAAGCCCGCTGAGAGCTCTAACAGCTCTACCTGGGATTAACTGTGAGCCGTTGGACCATGGACAGGTCCCAGAGTCTTTGGATTTCTCTGTTTCTCTGTCAACAAAATGTAATGAAAGATTTTTTTCCCCTTTCTTGACAACAGAAGTTATAGGGAATAAAGAACCTTACCCTTGTCTTTCTTGTTCTTTTCAAACAAAGAATAGTCATCAACAATTCAGGGTCAGTTTTGTTTGTTTATGTTTTTGCTTTTTTTGGCCATCCTGTGTGGCTTGTGGGATCTTAGTTCCCCCATAGCTTGAACCTGTGGCCTCTGCAATGGAGGTGTGGAGTCCTAACCACTGGACCACCAGGAATTCCTAAGGGTTAGTTTTTAAAAGTAAAATATTTTAAACTCTTTAAAAGTTTTGTGTGAGATAATATTGTTTTGCTATACTCTTGGCAAATAAGACTCTTGGTAAAAAGATTATATGTATAAGAAATATCAAAAGCAAATATTTTATTGTCTTTCCAAATTATTTTGTTTCTTATTATGTATTCAAAGCTTAATTGACAGATGAGCAATGAGTTAAGACATAAAACATTTAAATTACAGAATAATGCACTCTACATAAATTATACTTTAGGTAGTATATTGTATACAAACTTATTATATCAGAAAATATAATGTATAATTTCCATTTTACATTTTCAAGCTCTTATTGTCTATTTACTCAGACTATAATTAAGATAATAAACTTGAGAACTTTGAAATAGCTGAACAACAAAAGTCACAGTTTCCAAACTGTACACCAAGAGGGCCTGGGAGAATGTAATGAATGCATAGGAGTGCAGACAGATATATTAAAATTTTGAGGGAAACACAGTAAAATTTGACATCTGTTGAAAATTGAGAAAATATTAGCTTGAGGTAATCTAGTTTAACAGTGAATTGCGCTACACTGTTTTGATCCATTCATACATTTGCAAGCTAGGTTTATTGAAGTGGCTGCCACAGGAAAAAGTGTGGAGCAGGAAATGAAGTGGCAATGTTCAATCTCATCTCAAGTTTTGAGAAACTGTGCAATGCCCAGCTACAAAATAACTAAATAAATAACTACAAATGTTTAAGAATGAAATACAAATTTCCACTTTATATATTTATACATTGTATTTTATAAAATTAATTTTTATTGAAGTATCAGTTCAGTTCAGTATTTCAGTCGTGTCCAACTCTTTGCGACAGGCTTCCCTGTCCTTCACCAACTCCCAGGGCTTGCTCAAACTCATGTCCATTGAGTCGGTGATGCCATCCAAACATCTCATCCTCTGTCATACCCTTCTCCTCCTGTCTTCAATCTTCCCCAGCATCAGGGTCTTTTCAAATGAGTCAGTTCTTCACATCAGGTGGCCTAAGTATTGGAGCTTCAGCTTCATTATCAGTCCTTCCAATGAATATTCAGGGATGATTTCCTTTAGGATTGACTGGTTTGATCTCCTTGCAGTCCAAGGGACTCTCAAGAGTCTTCTCCAACATCACAGTTCAAAAGCATCAATTCTTCAGCTTCAGCCTTCTTCATGTTCAAGCTCTCAAATCCATATATGACTACTGGAAAAACCATAGCTTTGACTAGAAAGACGTTTGTTCAGTTCAGTTCAGTCGCTCAGTCATGTCCGACACTTTGCAACCCCATGAATCGCAGACTCCAGGCCTCCCTGTCCATCACCATCTCCCGGAGTTCACTCAGACCCACGTCCATCGAGTCCGTGACGCCATCCAGCCATCTCATCCTGGGTCGTCCCCTTCTCCTCCTGCCC
>SJYQ01001605.1:33843-135126 GCA_006410935.1 Redunca redunca | reverse complement strand
ATTCTAGTATTTATATTAAAATTGGATTAAAAATAGATTATTAATTTAAAATAATGATTACATGATGGAGTACATCAGCTCAGTTGCTCGGTCATGTCTGACTTTATGACTCCACGGACTGAGTGAATATGCACGACAAATTGAATATATTTAAGTAAATGTCTACTAACATTAACAAGGTTATGTAAAGACAAACATTGATAATTCATACTAATTCTTGTTAGCTGTCAAGCTTAATAAGTTGCAGACAGGAAAATATGATTCCTTTTTATAATATAATAAAGCAGACAGAAGAATTAAGTTATGAAAAGACAGAGAGATAGTGAACATCTAACCAAATAAAATTGAGTTGAAATTTTTCCTTTTTATCCATTTAATTCTGTGGACCATGTTCACGGCAGCTTCATTTAAGAAGCTCTCAGGCAATTAAAGAAGGGATTTGAGGAGAAATTACATTCTCAGAAAGGATGTGATAGCGAGGAAAAAGAGGAACTGACCCTATAATATGTGAGGTGAAATTTTTCTAGGCACAAGGCATATCTGGAAATAAAATTAATAATTCCACAAATAGAAAAAAGATTATTAAATCTTGGAGACTGATGATATTCTGAAGATTTTACTCAACTCTTTTAATTTATAGATGTGGGGTCTGTGACCCAGAGAGGTTAAGCAGCTTCCTTTTGGGTCACATGGCTAGTCAGTAGCCGAGTGGTTACTATTAAGTAAAGCTTCTGCACAGATCAGTGTTTTTTCACAACATTATGTTCCAGAGAATAATTCCAATGTATAATATGTATTTATAATGCAATAAACCACTCATATTGTGATTTTAATTCATCAGATCTGTTTTTCTTTGTATTTTTCAAACATCTGAGGTCAGTTACACAATGAAGGCAGGAAACAGGTTTCAATAGAAATATATGGGCTTGGGAGTAGGACTGGAATTCTGGATACTAATGTGTATCAGCTCCATGATCTCGAGGGAAGTATTTAAAACCTCTGTGCAAAATTTTCATATGTGTAAAGCTGGGTAAATATATCCTGTGGTGTCATTGTAAAGATTAAATGAAGCAAAAAGGAAAAACACCCTAGTGCATAGTAGGTTCTCAACAAATGTTAATTAATCTTTACTTAGATTTGGAAGGCAAGCCTTCAAAAATAATTTGAAAGCCAACAGGTTTGGGTACAAAAATGTGGGAGAAATATTTAGGGAAGTGATTAAAGGCTATAGTTGACCACAGTTGAATCACTTAGTACAAAGTATTGCTCTTATTAGATATACAAGGACAAAACTGTGATTTATAAAAATATGTAAAAACACAATAATCTTCCAATATAATCTGCACTTAGTACGTGAAAAAGAATCTCAAACAAAGGGTGTAGAGAGCTAATACTTCTGAAGACAAAAAGGCTGGAAATTGTAGGAGACATTGACTTATAACGTCTTTCCTCAGAGGAGGATAGATTTTTGCAGTGCATAAATGAGAGTGCAAAGCCATTTACAGTCACTTGAAGAGAAAGTTACCTGTCTGAGGCACCCAAAAGACAATGATTACTTTTCCTCTTGCTTGCTTTCTTGGATATGGCAGCATAAAAAAAGAGGCAATTGTCCCACTTATAAGTGTCTTTTGGGTACAAATCTACCAAGTGTTGCATTGGCTTTATTTCTTCCCCTCCAACCTCCTTCCTATTCTGAGCAAGAAGTACTTCTTGAAGGTATTATGATAAAATTTAATCATAGAATGATGGTTTGCACTATCTTCCAGGTTCAGTTGAGTTCAGTTCAGTTGCTCAGTAGTGTCCGACTCTTTGCGACCCCATGAATCACAACACGCCAGGCCTCCCTGTCCATCACCAACTCCCGGAGTTCACTCAAACTCATGTCCATCGGGTCGGTGATGGCATCCAGCCATCTCATCCTCTGTCGTCCCCTTTTCTTCCTGCCCTCAATCCCTCCCAGCATCAGAGTCTTTTCCAGTGAGTCAGCTTTTGGCATGAGGTGGCCAAAGTACCGGAGCTTCAGCTTTAGCATCATTCCCTCCAAAGAACACCCAGGGCTGATCTCCAGGTATCCCTTTGCATATGAACAAAGCAGATAGTTGATCTCATTTTGATACTTAATGTTGTTGTTATTTATTCGCTCAGTTGTGTCCGACATTTTGTGACCCCATGGACTGTAGCCTGCCAAGCTCCTCTGTCTATGAGATTTCCCAGGCGAGAATACTGGAGTGGGTTGCCATTTTCTTCACCAGGGGATCATTCCAACCCAGGGATCGAATCCACGTCTTTTGCATCTCCTGAACTGGCAGATGGATTCTTTACCACTGAGCCATTGGGGAAGTCCTCTGAGCCACCAGGGAAGTCCTTATGCATGAATATGAAGCATGATATCTCTGCTCTTATTTGTTCAGTCTTTCACTGAGAACGTATGTTTTCCCTCTTATAAAAAAGAGATTAGGAGAAAGTGGGAGAGATAGATCTCATTTATGAAACATGTACATAGGGTTAACCTGCAAATATGGAATATATGTGTGTGTGTGGTAATTTTCTAAGTCAGGGATACAGAAAAACTTGTCCTACTTAAGAATTCACCAGCTGTTATATTTCTTTGAAAAATTTGCTTTACTATTACATGCACAGTTCCTGTAAATTGCCAAATTTATGTAAAGATTGACTACAAGGAGTAATTTCCTCCTTGTCTTCTGAAATAAAACAAGAACACTTATGTAGTTAGATGTTGTAGGTTTTCTTGCTGAAGACTTGGATAGAAGAAAAGAAATTAGGAAAGAGTTTGAAGTTCTGAATTGCAAATAATTTGGAGACTGAGGACTGACATAAGTTTTTTTGTTTTGTTTTTTGTTTTTAACTCGACAGAGGTAATTTTTCTTTACTTTTCTGGACAGAATGAAAATCAAATGAGGCAATGTAAGTGAAAAGACTTTATAGACAGCAACGTTGTACATGAAGGTAAGACATACACAACAATTTATTTTTATGTTTAAAGGGGAATTAGTCACCATTTTAATTAAGATGAGGAATCTACTCTCTTAAGGAATCCTTCCCAATGCTTGATCATTCTGAACTGAGTCCTCAACTGCCCTCACTGATTTCACAAACCAAGTACATTCCTGCATTTTCCTTTTCCAATAGGATACTATACTGTGAGGAATTTATCAAAACACAATAAATTTAGCAGGACTGGATTTGTGGGAATGAGCCTGTGCAAGTTTTCCACCTAAAATCAGAGCACAAATCTTTCATTTTTCAGTGGACTACTCTTTCTTAAAATATTTGGATTCCTTTTAATAGTTCTAAGGCTTTAAATTTTTGTTTTATGGAGAATAGGTTGTGTTATCTTTTAAAGATGTTAATTTAAGTATAGCACATGGCATTGTTCATGCAGAGAAATTTTGAACCCTCCTCCTGAGCAGAAATATAAAGGAAACCCTTGAAAGTAAACTAGATTGATATACTATTTATATCTAGGGCTCCATTTATTTACAGTTTAAAAATCAGTGGGCAAATTGTGATCACCAATTCATACAGAAAATTGTAAGACGCACTTCTGGCTAGAATCTATAAAAAGTCTGATTCAAATGGTTGACACAAAGCAAAAATGTCCCATAGGTGCAAACTTCTTTCTGGCAACAAACTTTCAGTGTAAACAAGAAGACTCTTGGGCTGCCTGTAAATTTTGGAAATGAATGATACTTATTGCCTTGAACTCAGGCATTTGACTTTGAGACAAGAGTATGAATGATTAGTAAAAGTTTTGGTTTAAGTTCAATGTAAAGGTTATTTACCATTACCAAAAAAGAACATTTGTGTGAGTGTGTGAGCTACAGTAGTTATTAAAAGAATATAAAAGGCATATGCTGTTTAGTATCCAGAATAGAAGATCTAAAATTATATGACTGTAAAGAACTTGACAGTTATATCATTATTACTGAAAAAGAGAACTAAAAATTCCAGCATTATGCTATGATTGATACTGCACAACAAGAATATTAAACAGCTTTCCCAATATTGTAATAATGTAGTTTACCCCCCACCCCCCTCCAAAAAAAGGAAAAAAGGCCAGTGAAAGTTTTCAGCAGAACTGATGAATAAACTTTATGATAAAAATATAATGTATCTAATTTCCAGTGGAAACAAATACATATAGAATTAAGCGAAGTAGTGGGAAAATCAACATTAGATACACCATAAAATCAAAATAATAATAATTACAAATATAACTATTATTATTATTTTTAAAAAGAGGCCTGATTTCCTCTGCTAAGATGAGAAACTATGCAGTTAGCAATTAGCAGACTGAGAAAGAATATATACATATATCGGACAACAGAGGATGAGGTGGTGGGATGGCATCACCGAATCAATGGTCATGAGTTTGAGTAAGCTCCACGAGTTGGTGATGGACAAGGAAGCCTGGCATGCAGCCGTCCGTGGAATTGCAAAGAGTTGGACACTACTGAGCAACTGAACTGAGCTGAACTGATATATATATATATATATATATATATATATGTATTTGAAAGGGAATATGTGAATGGTAATATGCAAGTTCATATCTTTAACACCTATTTAAAACCTGATTAAGGCATATCTCTGAATCAATTTGAGGGCATTTTCCCCAGATGTAAAAGGAATCTTCAGACAGCATTTACATTTATTTGGGTTCTCATAAACAAACGGGAAGATTTAGAATTAAAAGCAAACTGAGGATGCAGGATGCTTGGGGCTGGTGCACGGGGATGACCCAGAGAGATGTTATGGGGTGGGAGGTGGGAAGAGGTTCATGTTTGGGAACGCATGTATACCCGTGGTGGATTCATGTCAATGTATAGCAAAACCAATACAGTATTGTAAAGTAAAATAAAGTTAAAATAAAAATAAAAAAAAAAAGCAAACTGAGGTTGTGTTGCAGCAAAGGGTTTTTGTTTAATCTGTTAGTTATAAAATAGACATAATCCAGAAACCTATCTGTCTTTACCCTGGAAGAACCTTTAAACGAAAAGCTGCTTTTGCTTTTGTATATCTACAGAGCGAAAGCCAGAACCTGTCAACTTTTCTTTCCAGGGAAGAGAAATGGTGGGGAGCTTGCTCAGGTGCTTTGCTGCAGAGGGAAGCACAGCCAGGGACCCTTATTTGCCCATCTCAATTTTAGAACAAGTTCCAGGCTTTCCTGGAGCTAAAGCAAGCACGATGGGGACAGGCACTAAGCGCCACTGTTCTTTTGCCAAGAGGCAGGCTTTGGAATGGGGCTTTCCTGGTAGCTCAGTCGGTAAAGAATCCACCTGCAACGAGGGAGACCTCTGTTCGCCCCCTGGGTTGGGAAGATCCCCTGGAGGAGGGCATAGCAACCCACTCCAGTATTCTTGCCTGGAGAATCCCCATGGACAGAGGAGCCTGGCGGGCTACAGTCCATGGGGTCGCAGAGTCGACTGAGAGACTAAGCACAGCACAGCACAAGCTTTGGAATGAAGCAGCTCTACAGCAAACCTGGGAGGCTGTTCTTTGAAAAGTCTTTCACTCCCCTTGGCTTTCCGAGCAGTGAGCAGCGTTTGCAGCCTAGCCCGAACAGATTGCATATTTGGAGCAAAGAGCCAGGAGAATGAAGGACAGGGTAGTGTCGTTCCTCGGCTCCCAGGTGGTGGAGTCTGTGGAGGGACTACGCCTGCAAACGCGGCTGCAGGTGGCCAGCGGAGCTGTCCAGCACCAGCACAGGGGCGGGGGGTCAGGAGCCTGGGCTCGCCCGAGCCAGGCCGATGCTCGGCAACAGGGCTCTTGCCCAAGCAGACGCTGTCCTCATTCCCTGCCTCTCGGCTTTGGGCTATCTACAAGCCCACGCAGCCTCGGCCGAGGAGGAGAACACCCGTCCTCACCAGCTGCTGCTCCAGCAGGGTGGGTACCAACACGTTGGCCCTCCCCTTCCCTTGTAAGCGACTCCTTGGGAATGGGCGGGCTGGACCCCTCGGCCTTCCCCCTTGGCCTCAGAACTTCCCAAATGAACTCGGAGGGAAAGGTCAATGATGGACTCTAAATGATGGACCCCGAGTCGACTCCACGCCCTCAGGCTTCCCTAAGGCGGCTTCAGAGGCAGGAGTTCCGTCCCGGCCGGGTGCTCCCCTGTCTCAGGGCCCACCGGGCCCGGTCTGCTCCTCAGCTTCCTCTTCTGCGAGGAGGTGGGGACGGCGGGAGCTGGGGTGGCGCTCAGAGGACGGCGCCGAAGTGTCCCCGTTGCTCCCGAAGCGTGGCGACAGCACAGAGGCAGAGACTTCCAGTGGGTGCGAAGGCGACACGTGACGGCTGCGGAGAGACGGCGCGGAGGAGGGGGCGCGCGGAGGGAGAAAGCGGGCGGCACGGCCAGGGGAGGCGGGAGGGACGGGCGAGCGGAGCGGGGGCAACAGGGGCGAGCTGGGCGCGCGGGCGGCGCAAGCCTCTGCCTCCGCGGCCGCGCGGCCGCCGCCTCCCCGCCCGGCCGCCCCCGGGCTCGCACTCGCAGCCTCCCCGCGAGCGGAGAGCAGCAGCGGAGACGCGTCCAGGCGCGCGCCGAGGCGGCAGCGGCCGGCGAACGCGGGCCCAGGGCAGCGCGGCGCTGCAAGTTCCCGCCATGAGCAGTCGGCTCCCGAGGCTCCGCGGCTCCGGGGCCGCCCTCCCGGCCGAGCAGCCCTGCCCCGTCGCCCCGCGGCCGCAAAGCCCCTAACGCCGCCGGTGCAGCCGCCGCCCGTATTCCCGCCGCCGCCGCCTCGGCCGCCGCAGCGCCGACAGCATGTCTCGGAGGAAGATTTCGTCCGAGTCCTTCAGCTCTCTGGGCTCCGACTATCTGGAGACCAGCCCCGAGGAAGAGACGGAGTGCCCGTTGTCCAGGCTCTGCTGGAACGGCGGCCGCAGCGCGCCCGGGGCGCCCGAGCCCAGCGCGGCGCACGTCTCCGCCCGAGCCCCGGCGGCCGGCGCAGCAGCCGCCGCCGCCGCAGTCAGCGCCGCCACGGCCGGGGCCAGGCGAGCGCAGCGCCGCAGGCGGGTCAACTTGGACTCACTGGGCGAGAGCATCAGCCGTCTGACGGCGCCCTCGGTGAGTAGAGACGAGGAGCATGGCCGAGCCTCGGGCGGAAGGATGCGGACCGGGCAGGTGGGCGCCAGGCTGGTCCCGCCGCGTGCCAAGAGCCCCGCCGCTGGCGGGTGGCGGGGCCTAGACTGGCCTAGTTCCCGATGGCCCCCGGGAGAGACCTGGACTTTGGGCCCTGGTGGAAAGGGGCACTGGGATACAGGCATGGAGTGAGACTTCACTCCTTCGAGGGGCTTCTGATTCAAAGGTCGATCTGCCCACCTCCAGCATTTGCAGCCTCCTTCGTCGCAGTCACCCAGACGGCTCGACGGCTCCTTCTCACCCACCTGTTTTCTTTCCCCCAAACTTTCCCAGGCACTGTCTCCCCTCTCTTCTCCAGCATCCCACAGGAACCCCTACTCCCTTCCAGGAAACTCTTCCCCTCTTTTTTTTTTTTTTTTTTTATATCCCCACACTCTTGCTCTTAGCATGACCTTCTCTGACATCTTTGAATTCTGCAGGCTGCCTTCCTAGGTTGCATTCCTTTTCTCAATCTTTAGGGACCGGTTGTCAGATAATTTTTTGAGTTGTCTTTTGATGAAGAGCCCTCTCATCTCTTGTTTTCTCGCCACCTCATGTATTTTTTTTTTCTTGGTTACTGGTCATTTGTTGGCGCAGTCTTCTTCTGTGGGTAACCTGGGTATTTGGTTTTCTAAACCTGTCTTCTGTTTCTTGCACCCCTACCTCATCCTTCACTCTCTGTCCCCTGGATTCTTTAGTGCATTCTCCCTCATTTTTTTCAGTTTCCTTATATTAGGCCCTGCGTAACTATCTGTTGATGGAGAAGGCAATGGCAACCCACTCCAGTACTCTTGCCTGGAAAATCCCATGGACGGAGGAGCCTGGTAGGCTGCAGTTCATGGGGTCGCGAAGAGTCAGACACGACTAAGCGACTTCACTTTCACTTTCATGCATTGGAGAAGGGAATGGCAACCCACTCCAGTGTTGTTGCCTGGAGAATCCCAGGGACAGCAGAGCCTGGTGGGCTGCTGTCTATGGGGTCGCACAGAGTCGGACACGACTGACGCGACTTAGCAGCAGCAGCAACTATCTGTTGAATGAATAAATGCCTGCCTAGCTCTCTCATTAGGGATGGCTGTATCATCAGTTCCAGGTGTACTCCAGACTCCCTATGATTCTTGGCATCTTTCCAGAGCACTCTGCCTCATTCTTGGTCAGGCATTTCAGCTACTCTTGACTTTTAATCTTTGCAGTAATGCCAGACTTCTGTTTCAGTCTTTCTTAGACTGTATGAGCTCTGTTTTGAAGGAACTCCATTGCAGACAGAATCCTAAAGAGATTCATTGTAAAACCAAAGCTGCTTTTTATTTGCACCTTGATTAGTTACAGGATTTCAACTTCTGAAAGCACTTTTAGCTACCCATCTCTGAGACTTTTACTTCTTTAAAGTTTTCAAAGTGAATCTGAACATTGATCTTGTTTGCCTGCTCTTGAGTCTCCCTTTTGAAAGTACTCTTGCAGTTGACGGTAGGAGGGCCTTGAGAAAAAATTGGATCCAGAGAGACTGGGGACTTGTACCAGGCAGTCCTACAAATATCCTGGGGCTGTTGTCTTAATGGAGTATGGCCTTTTCCTTTAACAATGAGACTACTGTTTCAGTCATCTTCCATTTTTGTGCATTTTCCCTTCAATTACCTTTTGCCACTTCTTGGTTGATAACCTAGGCACAAAACTCAAAATAGCTTATCTACTGTGTGCTATTGTTAATGCAAATATTTCCCAGGAAGCCCACTTTTAGAAACTATTTGATGTTGCAAATTGTTGAACTTAAGCCTTTATAAAAGGAGTCCAGTAATCCTGTGCATATGTAGTTTTGTGTCAGTGCCCAAAGCAACATTTGTGCAATATACTAATTCTTCATTGTAACAGATTCATATCTAATATGATAATTTTACTAAAGATAAGTATTAGATTTTTGTGGGAATTGTTTTGATAATTCTAGAGGTTTTTTTTTCCCCTAAAAATCAGAATTTACAAATTTTTCAAAAGTTGTGGCAGTGCTTTTGGTAATGACAGTTTATCATAAGACTACTCTCAGTGACTTATGTTAGAAGTAGATAAAATAAATTGAATGCTACTGTTTACTGCCAAAATAGAGGGAAGAAGCAGTCTCTGACTTTTACCTTTTATAAACATAAAATTTGAATGACTTTGGCTCTTTGCCAGATTAAAAAAATGTAATCAAGTATTTAGATAAGAAATTTGAAAATAATTGTGATAATCAGAAATAAGCAACAGCTGTATGTACTTTCCATTCTGTAATTCTTTTATATTTTGAAAAAGCTTTTTCACCTGTAATGCTGAAAACATATAGGTGAATATAGTGTAACAATTCCAATTTCCTAAGACATGTATAAACCAGTTCTCATTGACTCACCATATCAATGGTGGACTTGGTGACACAAAACAGTATATTTCAAAGCAGTGACTATTTTGTGTTCTCTACCCCCATTTCTTTTGTTTGTCAAACTAGAACACTGCTTCAAAAAATTACTGTAAATTTGTTCTCCTACGCTGTCAGCATTCTAAACTTCTCTGGAAACACTTATGTCCTATCCAGTGTCCTTTCATTAGAGCTGAACAACTTAAAAACGAATGAACAAGCAAAATAACCCAAACCCAAAAAACTCTGAGGATAGCCATTATCAGAGCATTCTTAGATGGAAATTTCTAGTTGTTTTGAGTTTTGCAAACCTTGCATTGCTGCGGAACTCTTGTCTTCTTAGTGGTCTCATTGTGGAATGTTGTCTTGATCACTGGAGATTTCTTTCTTCTTTATTCAGAATAATTTGCAAGTAGGGAAATGGAAATACATTTAATAAATACTATGATATTGCCAAGTAATTCAGCTAGTAATTTGGTCAATGGAATATTCAAACTCAGGTTTTTGGTATTTTAAGAGATACTAATAGCTGCATTGATGTTAGCTATACAGGTTATGATACTTTGTAACATTTTAATAATAAAAGTAAGTTGAATTGATGAAATTGAAAAAAAAAAAGTCCAGAATTCAGGAGACCTGGTTCTCATTCATTGTACCTTGGATAACTAAATACATGTATATCACTGTGTATATCACTTTTACTATCTAGAGTCATTCTTTTCTGTAAATTATTACATTTAAAGCCTCTCCCAGTTCTGACATTCTATGAAGACAGGTATCGTCAAGCTTTCAATGTTGTTCAGTCACCAAGTCAGTCACTCAGTCATGACCTCATGGACTACAGCACACCAGGCTTCCCTGTCCTTCACTATCTCCCAAAGCTTGTCAAACTCATGTCCATTGAATCAGAGATGCCAACAATTTCATCCTCTGTCATCCCCTTCTCCTGCCTTCAATCTTTCCCAGCATCAAGGCCTCTACCAATGAGTTGACTCTTCCCATGAGGTGGCCACAGTATTGGAGCTTCAGCTTCAGCATCTTTCCTTCCAGTGAATATTCAGGGTTGATTTCCTTTAGGATTGACTGGTTTGATCTCCTTGCTGTTAAAGGGACTCTCAAGAGTCTTCTCCAACACCAGTTAGAAAACATCAGTTCTTTGGGGTTCAGCTCTCTTGATGGTCCAACTTTTCACATCCATACATGACTCCAACCATAGCTTTGACTATGCGGACCTTTGTTGGCAAAGTGATGTCTCTGCTTTTTTAATATGCTATCTATGTTTGTCATAGTTTTCTTCCAAGGAGTAAGCAGTCTCCATCTGCAATGATTTTGGGGCCCTCCAAAATAAAATCTGTCACTGTTTCCATTTTTTGCCTGTCTATTAGCCATGAAGTGATGGGACTGGATGCCATGATCTTCGTTTTCTGAAAGTTGAGCTTTAAGCCAACTTTTTCACTTTCCTCTTTCACTTTCATCAAGAGGCTCTTTAGTTCTTCTTCACTTTCTGCCATAAGGGTGGTGTCATCTGTATATCTGAGGTTATTGATATTTCTCCCAGCAGTCTTGATTCCAACTTCTGCTTCTTCCAGCCCAGCGTTTCTCATGATGTACTTTGCATATAAGTTAAGTAAGTTTTCAATAAGCTCTCACAGTGGCATATGAAATAAAAAGCAAGGACATATGAGTTTTAAAACTGAGGAAAGTAGATTATTTTCTCAAGTAGGGGCATCAAAGTTCTAATTTTTCCACTTAGTTGTTAAAAAATATTTGAGGGTCTGTTATGTCACAAGTATTGTGCAAAGCCTTGGTGATACAAATGCCAAATAAAACTTTCCCATTCTTCAACTTCATGAAACTTTAATTATAGCTTTTATTCTAAGTAAACTGTATTGAGGGAAAATATAAGAACTCCAGTTACTGCGGAGATGTTTAGGGGAAGTTTTATCCTCCACTTTGGTTGGTTTTGTTCACTGCAGATCTCTGGGGTGCAGCCATAAAGAGAAAAATAATCCTAAAGATCTGGTATAAATCACTTATTATGTTATTTCTTTTGAAATAATTTACTTGGGAACACATACAAAGAAACAGCTGGGACTTTTTGCATCAAGGGTAAATTTGGGATCTCATTTTATTTTTATGAATGATGATTGCTTAGATCCCTATCACTTTGACCTCAGTTTTGGGTTTGCTAATGTCAGCAATCAGTGAAGATACTCTCAGAAATCAACGAGGGGCAAGGCTTTCTTAGGTCTCTTGTCTGAGCACTACTAGCTGTTAAAACATTTGTTTGCATGCTCAGTTGCTCAGTCATGTCCAACACTTTGTGACCCCAAGGACTGTAGCCCTCCGGGCACATTACAGACGGCTTTGAAGACTTCCGAGCTACAGATAGCAGAATGACAGGAAGAAAAGTAACAGAATTGCAAGGATGGCATGTAAGGGGAGGAAAGCTACTTACATGAGGATTAGTCCAAGAAATACAGACCAGCAAGGAAAGAAAAAGGAAGGGAAGCTTGAATTTAAGTAGCAAAAAAGTAAAATTGTTTTTGGAAAGGAAATTTTACTGATATATGCCAATGGAAAATTGAAGCAGCATAAAAAATACATATTTAACTTCTCACTAAATAAAATGAACCCTGTGATGTATAAGGCCTTAAATAAAACCTTAGAAATTGTAAGTGTAACTAACATGTAAATCATGAAAAGTATATAAAATATATTTGTGAGGTAAGGTATTTGACACATTTATGTGTTTTAATTGAATTTTTAAGATTTTGAAGTTAAATGTGGGTTCTAAACTTCTGAGCAATCAGTTCAGTTCAGTTCAGTCGCTCAGTCATGTCCGAATCTTTGAGACCTCATGAATCGCAGCACGCCAGGCCTCCCTGTCCATTACCATCTGCCGGAGTTCACTCAGACTCACGTCCATCAAGTCCGTGATGCCATCCAGCCATCTCATCCTGGGTCGTCCCCTTCTCCTCCTGCCCCCAATCCCTCCCAGCATCAGAGTCAATGAGTCAACTCTTCGCATGAGGTGGCCAAAGTACTGGAGCTTCAGCTGTAGCATCATTCCTTCCAAAGTAATCTGAGCAAATAGATTCATTAAAATTAAAAATGAAACAAAATATATTCTAGTAGTATAATGTTTTCACTTTTATATAAATTAGATACTACAATCTGAAATCAGAATTTAGTGGCCTTTTTTATTTCTATAGAAATATTTCTGCATTCTGTTTTCTATTTCTATTACTTTTCTCTGCTTCATTCCTAGTCATCAGAAACAGCATGGCAGAGTTGAAAGTACAGGGATATGTTTTTTGACAGACAATCTGAATAACTTCTTCCTGAGCTCTTTACTATATCTAAGACCCTGGGAGAGCCAACTCCTACCTTCTCAAAGCCTTAGTTTTCTATTTTGTGAAGTAGGAATCATGACTAACTTGTAGCTGTGTTGTGAAAGACAGCAATATTTCTTGAACTTGATAAATGATAATTACAAGCTGCAATTCATTAACTTCAGTCAAATTTAAATGCCTCCAAATGACCTATAATTTTTTGTGTTTTCTCAGTAACTTACTTATGAGTGCATGAGTGCTATGGACTGTAGCCTGTCAGGCTCCTCTCTCCATGGGATTTTCCAGGCAAGAATACTGGATTGGGTTGCCATGCTCTGCTCCAGGGAGTCTTCCTGACATAGGGATTGAACCTGCATCTCTTTTGTCTCCTGTGTTGGCAGGTAGATTCTTCATCACTAGTGCCGCCTGGGAAGACCTTACTTGTTAATAACCTTATAAAAAAGGCTTCCCTGGTGGCTCAGTCATAAATAAATGGCAACCCACTCCAGTATTCTTGTCTGAGAAATCCCATGATTTCTCAGATGAGCCTGGCAGCATGGGGTCCCAAAGTCGGACATGACTTCGTGACTAAACAACAACCTTAATAAAAGAGTTCATTGGTCAACTGATGACATGTATCTAAAAGTATTGGTAAAATTTTTTAGGCATTGCCCAGTGTAAATTTTATTGACGTTGCCCAGTCTATCCATTAAAAAATTAAAAGTGGAGCCCATTTTTGGCTCCCTGGCTATGACTCACGTGAGCACCTAAATATGTGTAATCATTACAGATTCAAAAATTTCTGTCAAACTGTTGAATGTTATGTGGAAGTATGAGTACCATTACTATAAATTCCATAAAAATACTAGAACATATGCATTTGGTAGAATATGGGTATTTCAATGCAAATTATTTTTAACTTAGGAAAAATCATTAGATGAAGGAAAAATTGTTTTTTTTTTTCACTTGCCTGAGAATTTCAAGAGTTCCCCATCCATTGCATTCAAAATAATTTGTACGTATGTTCAAAGGCTTAGGCTGTGAGATACAACAATTACCCAACTAATAACTTTTATGTTTTGTGTAAGGCACTCTATTCTACCAGCTCAGTTGTTGTACCTTCATTTTAAAGATAAATTTTGACTATGGGAAATGACATCAGTGATTATTAGTTTGTGAGTAGAGGTAATGTAATTATATAATCATTTTTACTATATAGTTTATCTATCTTGAAGTACTCTGAGGTATGTGAGAGGGGTTGCTATTGTTGTTCAGTTGCTAAGCTGTGTCCAACACTTTACAACCCCCATGGAGTGCAGCTTGTCAGGCTTTCCTGTCCTTTTTCACACTCATCAAGAGGCTCTTTAGTTCCTCTTCACTTTCTGCCATTAGGTGGTGTCATCTGCATATCTGAGGTTGTTGATATTTCTTCTGGCAATCTTGATTCCAGCTTGTGCTTCATCCAGCCCAGCATTTTGCATGAGGTATTTTGGTTTTTCTGTGATACAGTGGATGTTGGCAATTAGATCTCTGGTTCTCTGCCTTTTCTAAATTCAGCTTGTACATCTGGATTACTATGATATTGAATGGTTTGCCTTGGAATTGAACAGAGATCATTCTGTCATTTTTGAGATTGGACCCAATACTCCATTTCAGACTCTTTCATTGACTATGATGGCTACTCCATTTCTTCTAAAGGATTCTTGCCCACAGTAGTAGGCAAGATGATAATGATATTCAGATGATACTCTTGCCATCTACTGTTTGACCACATCCAATTTACCTTGATTCATGGACCTTGCATCCCAGGTTCCTATGCAGTATTGTTCTTTACAGCATTAGACTTTACTTGCACCACCAGACATACCCACAACTGGGCATCAGTTAACTCTCTAGTTGCTGTGTGAAGCTTCTTATTGTAGTGATAAGGCCCTCAGTAGTTGCAGTGCATGGGCTCTAGAATGTGCAGGCCTTAGTACTTGTTGAGTATGGGCCTAATTGCTGGACAGTACACGTAGTGTTCCTGGGCCAGGGATCAAACCTGTTTCCCTGTGTTGGCAGACAGATTCTCCACCACTGGACAGCCAAGGAAGTCCTTTTTTGTTTTATCTTGTTGCCTCTAGCATATGGAGCTGAAGGTAAACCTACATGTTTTTTGAATATGGTAGTAAAATTAGCGGGTTATCTCTAGATATAAACACTGTTTACTGTGAATTTCACACACATCTAGGAAGAAAAAATTTATGTGGCATAAGTAGGGAAAATATTTATAAGAACTGGCTAGGCCTTTAAGGACTACACCTTTGCAGGCCCTTATTTGTTGCATAGACCAATGGTTAGGTCAAAAGTCAAACTTCTGCTGTTTAAATTCTGACTCATTTCAACACTCTTATTTTTATCTTGCATTTAGTATGGTATCTGATACTTAATGGATTTTCAATAAAATGTTCAGAATAAGTGAAAGATGTTCTTGTTTAAGAATTATTATTATTATATTAACAATTTATTAATATTATTGTTGTTTATCCAATTATAGTTATTTCTCTTTTGTTTAATTTTTTCCTGTGCTATATTTGGTTCAATCAAATAAAATAGATTTCATACCCAGTCTCTGAGAGATACTTTCAAGTATGAAAACCTGTTTGGATTTTACTTACTCTTGCCATTTAAAGCAAAACTTCAGAGTGAAGTTGTGCTAAAAAGAAAGAAAATGGAAAAGGATCCCTCTGCTGGAACTCCTTGAGAGGCCCATTTATATTTTAAGAAATTAGGTAAATGTAACAACTCTCTCAGTCTAGAGTAGAAGTCTGCTTATATTTTCTGTACAGTTCTCTTTCTGGTGGGAAATGTTTGTCAGTAAGTGGGCTACTGTCACCAAAATGCATTGTTAGAGTAAAAAAAATCTTGCTCCTTAAATATCACTTCAGGACAGGATCTGAAGATCTAGACTTATGTGCTGTAAGCTCAGGGCATCTCATAAAATTGAAAATTTCAGGGTAGATTGATTTAGGAAGTAAGGGAGCCGGAAATATCTTGGAAGACTGGAGATTTGTTATGGCTGTTTGGTAGAACTGAGAAAGAGTGAACATTCTTATAAATAGAACAGTGAGAAATCACTTCCTGCCTAGGCTTTATTTGGGTTTTATTAAATAGTTATTCATTTGAGCTAGAGGTTATCAAACATCAGTGAACAAAAGAAATACCTAAAAATGATTGTTGGAATGAAGATTACTGGGCTTCTTTTTCAGTGGGCCTGTTGTTTTTTTCCACCTGTTTTTTTTTTTTTTTTTTGTTATCTAAATGTAGTTGATTTACAATCTTGTGCTGATTTCTGCTATACAGAAAAGTAATTCAGTTATATATACATGCCCTTTTTTAATATTCTTCCCCATTATGGTTTATCATAGGCTATTGAATATAGTTCACTGTGCTATACAGTAGGACCTTCTTTATCCATTCTGTATATATTAGTTTCCAATCCCAAAGAAAGGCAATGCCAAAGAATGTTCAAATGACTGCACAATTGCACTCATTCACACACTAGCAGAGTAATGCTCAAAATTCTCCAAGCCAGGCTTCAACAGTGTGTGAACCGTGAATGTCCAGATGCTCAAGCTGGATTTAGAAAAGGCAGAGGAACCAGAGATCAAATTGCCAACATCTGTTGGACCATGGAAAAAACAAGAGAATTCCAGGAAAATATCTACTTCTGCTGTATTGACTATGCCAAAGCCTTTGACTGTGTGGATCACAATAAACTGGAAAATTCTGAAAGAGATGGGCATACCAGACCACCTTACCTGCTTCCTGAGAAATCTGTATGCAGGTCAACAAGCAACAGTTAGAACTGGACATGGAACAACAGACTGGTTCCAAATTGTGAAAGGAGTACATCAAGACTGTATATCGTCACCCTGCTTATTTAACTTATATGCAGAGTACATCATGAGAAATGCTGGGCTGGATGAAGCACAAGCTGGAATCAAGATTGCTGGGAGAAATATAAATAATCTCAGATATACAGATGACACCACCCTTATGACAGAAAGTGGAGAGGAACTAAAGAGCCTCTTGATGAAGGTGAAAGAGGAGAGTGAAAAAGCTGACTTAAAAGTCAACATTCAGAAAGCTAAGATCATGGCATCCAGTCCCATCACTTCATGGCTAATAGGTGGGCAAAAAATGGACACAGTGACAGACTTTATTTTCTTGGGCTCCAAAATCGCTGCAGATGGTGACTATAGCCATGAAATTCAAAGATGCTTGCTCCTTGGAAGAAAATTTATGACCAACATAGACAGCATATTAAAAAGCAGAGACATTATTTTGCAACAAAGGTCTGTCTAGTCAAAGCTATGGTCTTTCCAGTAGTCATGTGTAAATGTGAGAGTTGGACTGTAAAGAAAGCTGAGCACTGAAGAACTGATGCTTTTGAATTGTGGTATTGGAGAAGATTTTTGAGAGTCCCTTGGACTGCAAGGAGATCAAAGCAGTCAATCCTAAAGGAAATCAGTCCTGAATATTCATTGGAAGGACTGATGCTGAAGCTCCAATACTTTGGCTAGCTGATTGAAGAAGTGACTCACTTGAAAAGACTTTGATGCTGGAAAAGATTGAAGACAGGAGGAGAAGGGGATGACAGAGGATAAGATGGTTGGATGGCATCACCGACTCAATGGAGAGAAGCCTGGCATGCTGACGTCTATGGGGTCACAAAGAGTCAGACACAACTGAATGATTGAACTGAACTGATATACTAGTTTGCATCTGCTAACTCCAGATGCCCCCTCCATCCTTCCTTCATCCTCCCTTCTCCTTGGCACCACATGTCTTTTCTGTTAAATTTTAGTTTTGGTGATACAGAGTTCTATTATTTTTCTGTTGACCTATCATGATACAATGGTATTGAGTAATAGTTACATAATCACAATAGTGAAAGATGTTTATCAGTTTTCAAAATCAATAGCCAGGCAAAAAATAAAAGGTAATTGCAATTGTAAGCCCTAATGGCAACATAAGGAACTTAATAATGTAAAAATACTTAAACACAATTTGGGGGTCAGGCACAGTAATGTGGTAAGTAGAAGTGCATACATACATGCACATGTTTTCATATGCCCAGCAGTCTATATCCTTTGATTTGTGCATTTAATCCATTTTACATTTAAGGTGATTATTGGTATGTATGATCCTATTACTATTTTCTTAATTGTTTTGGGTTTATTTTCTGTAGGTCTTTTCCTTGTCTCGTGTTTCCTGCTTAGGGAAGTTCCTTCAGCATTTGTTATAAAGCTGGTTTGGTGGTGCTGAATTCTCTTAACTTTTGCTTGTCTGGAAAGCTTTTGATTTTTCCGTTAAATCTGAGGGAGAGTCTTGCTGGGTAGAATATTCTTGGTTGTAGGTTTTCCTTTTTATAACTTTAAATATATCATGCCATTCCCTTCTGGCTTGTAGAGTTTCTGTTGAGAAATCAGCTGATAGCCTTATGGGAGTTCCCTTGTATGTTATTTGTCATTTCCCCCATGTTGTTTTAATATTTTTATCTCTGTCTTTAATTTTTGTATTTGATTGCTATGTGTTTTGATGTGTTCCTCTTTGGGTTTATCTTTCCTGGGACTCTGTATGCTTCCTGGACTTATTTCCTTTCCCATGTTTGGGAACTTTTCAGCTATTATCTCTTCAAATATTTTCTCAAGTCCTTTCTCCTTCTCTTCTTCTGGGACCCCTATAATGTGCATGTTGGTGCATTTCATGTTGTCCCAGAGGTCTGTTAGGCTGTCTTCATTTCTTTTCGTTCTTTTTTTCTGTATTCTGTTCTTCAGCAGTAATTTCCTCCATTCCATCCTCCAGTTCATTTATCCATTCTGCTATTGATTCCTTCTAGTGTATTATTGATCTCTGTTTGTTCTTTAGTTCTTCTAGGTCTTTGGTAAACATTTCCTGCATCTTCTCCATTGTTTTCCCTAGATCCTATGTCATCTTCACTATCATGATTCTGAATTCTTCTTCTGGTGTTTCGCCTATCTCCACTTCATTTAGTTGTTTCTCTGGGGTTTTATCTTGTCCCTTCATCTGGGACATAACTATCTGCTTTTTCATCATGATTAACTTTCTGTTATATGGTTTTTGTTTAGCTGCTATAGAATGGTGCTTCTTCTTCCTTCTTCTGTCTTCCTTCTGATGGATGAGGATTCCTGATGAGGGGGACTGGCTATGGGAAAGTTTGGTCTTGCTCTGGCCCAATCACTGCATGGCAAATAGATGGGGAAACAGTGGAAACAGTGACAGACTTTATTTTTGGGGCTCCCAAATCACTGCAGATGGTGACTGCAGCCATGAAATTAAAAGACACTTGCTCCTTGGAAGGAAAGTTATGACCAACCTAGATGGCATATTCAAAAGCAGACACATTACTGTGCCAACAAAGGTCCGTCTAGTCAAAGCTATGGTTTTTCCAGTATTCCTGTATGGATGTGAGAGTTGGACTATAAAGAAAGCTGAGAGCGAAAGAACTGATGCTTTTGAACTGTGGTGTTGGAGAAGACTCTTGAGAGTCCCTTGGACTGCAAGGAGATCCAATCAGTCCATCCTAAAGAAAATCAGTACTGAATATTCATTGGAAGGACTGATGTTGAAGCTGAAACTCTAGTACTTTGGCCACCTGATGCAAAGAACTGACTCACTAGAAAAGACCCTGATGCTAGGAAAGATTGAAGGCGGGAGGAGAAGGGGACTACAGAGGATGAGGTGGTTGGATGGCATCACCAACTCAATGGACATGAGTTTGAATAAACTCCGGGAGTTTGTGATGGACAAGAAAGCCTGGTGTGCTACAGTCCATGGGGTTGCAAAGAGTCAGACACAACTGAGGAACTGAACTGAACTAAACTGGCAGGCAGGGCTTTGCTCAGTAAAGCTTTAATTCAAATTTCTGCTGATGGGTGGGGTGCACTCCCTCCCTGGTAGTTGTTTGGCCTGAGGTGACATGTGGTGAGCCCCTGGTGACCCTTACCTCCACAGGAGACCCTCCAACACTAGCTGGTAGTTTTGGTTCAGTCACCTGTGGGGTCCCTGCTCCTTTCCTCTGGATGTTGCTATGCACAAGATGTTGTTTGTGCCCTCCAAGACTGGAGTCTTTGTTTCCCCAAGTCCTGTGGAAAACCTGTAATCAAATCATGCTGGCCAGATTCCCTGGAGATTCAGTTCCTTTGTCTGATCCCCAGGCTGGGAAGCCTGATGTGAGATTCAGAACCTTCATAGCAGTGGGAGAACTCCTTTGTTATTATCGTTCTCCAGTTTGTGGGTCATTCACCCAGCAGGTATGGGATTTGATTTTATTGTGATTGCGCCCTTCCTACCATCTTGGTGCAGCTTCTTCTTTGTCTTTGGACATAAAGTGTCTTTTGTTGGTGGGTTCCAGTGTCCTCCTGTTGATGGTTGTTCAAAAGCTAGTTGCAATTTTGGTGTTCTTGCAAGAGGAGATGAATACACATCCTTCTACTCTGCCATCTTGAACTGGTGCTTGTATCTTTCTGAATTATAGTTTTTGTTTGGGTATGTACTCTGGAGTGGATCATATGGCAACTCCACGTTTAGTTTTTTGAGGAACCTCCATAGTGTTTTACATCCCCACGAAGAGTGTAGGGGGATTCCATTTTTCTCCATACCCTCTCCAGCATTTGTCTGTTTTTAATGATAGCCTTTCCAACTGCTCTGAGGTGGTGTCTCACTGTAGTTTTTATTTGCATTTCCCTAATCACTGGGCTTCCCAGGTGGTGCTAGTGGAACCTACCTGCCAATGCAGGAGACATAAGAGACACAGGTTTGACCCCTGGGTCAGGAAGATCCCCTGAAGAAGGGTAATGTTGAGCATTGTTTCATGTGCTAATTGGCCATCTGTATGTTATTTTTGGAGATATGTCTGTAGGTCTTCTGCCCATTTTTGGACTGAGTTATTTGTTTTTTTTTGTTTTTTTTTTTTTAATTTTTTATTTTAACTTTAGTTTACTTTACATTACTGTATTGGTTTTGCCAAACATTGACATGAATTCACCATGAGTGTACAAGCGTTCCCAAACATGAATCCCCTCCCACCTCCCACCCCATACCATCTCTCTGGTTTTTTCGTTGTTGAATTTTATGAGTTATTTGTATATTTTGAAAATTAAGCCCTTGTCAGTAGCATCATAAATATTTCTTCTCATTCTGCAGGTTGTCTTCATTTTGTTTATGGTTTCCTTTGCTGTGCAATAGCTTGTATGCTTCATTAGGTGCCCCTGTGGCACACCCCCACCCCGCCCCACCCCACTTTTGGCTTTCATTTCTATTGCCTTGGGAGAGTGATGTAAGAAAACATTGGTACTATTGATGTCAGAAAATGTTTTGCCTCTATTTCCTTCTAGGAGTTATATGGTGTCATATCTTATATTTAAGTCTTTAAGACATTTTAAGTTTATTTTTATGAATGGTATGTGTGTGTGTTCTGACTTCATTTATTGATATGAAGGTGTCCAACATTCCCAACATCACTTGCTAAAGAGACTGTCTTTTTTACATTTTATATTCTTGCCTCCTTTGTTGAAGATTAATTGACCATAAATGTCTTGATTTATTTTGGGCTCTTTATTCCTGTGGTCATGTATGGATGTGAGAGTTGGACTGTGAAGAAGGCTGAGTGCCAAAGAATTGATGCTTTTGAATTGTGGTGTTGGAGAAGACTCTTGAGAGTCCCCTGGACTCCAAGGAGATCCAACCAGTCCATTCTAAAGGAGATCAGCCCTGGGATTTCTTTGGAAGGACTGATGCTAAAGCTGAAACTCCAGTACTTTGGCCACCTCATGTGAAGAGTTGACTCATTGGAAAAGACTCTGATGTTGGGAGGGATTGGGGGCAGGAGGAGAAGGGGATGACAGAGGATGAGATGGCTGGATGGCATTACTGACTCGATGGATGTGAATCTGAGTGAACTCCGGCAGTTGGTGATGGACAGGGAGCCTGGTGTGCTGCGATTCATGGGGTTGCAAAGAGTTGGACACGACTGAGCAACTGAACTGAAGTGAACTGATTCCATTATTCCATATGTCTGTTTTTGTGCAAATGCCATGCAGTTTTGACTCTTGTAGCTTTGTATTATTATCTGAAGTCTGGGGAGGGTTATGCCTCCAGCTTTGGTTTTTCCTCACAATTTCTTTGGCAATGCTGGGTCTTTAATGGCTCCATAAAAATTTTAGGATTTTGTTCCACTTATGTAAAAAATGTCATGGGTAATTTGATAGGGACCACATTAACTCTGTAGATTGCTTTGGATAGTATGGCCATTTAAATAATACTAATTATATTAATCCAAGAATATGAGATAGCTTTCCATTTCTTTGAATCATCCTCAATTTCCTTTGTCAATGTTTTATAACTCTCAGTGAGTCACCTCCTTGGTCAGGTTTATTACAAAGTATTTTATTTTTGGATTCAATTTTAAAACTTTTTTGTTTTGTTTAAGATGGTGATAGAATGAAATTTAATTTCAATTTTTTAAATTTAATTTTTAGAAAATTGCATTTTAAAAATGATTCTGTAGCTNGATCACCAGAATGGCCTTTTTTTTTTCATTCAGTTTTTTAAAAATTAAATTTATTATTTCATTGAAGGATAATTGCTTTACAGAATCTTGTTGTTTTCTGTCAAACCTCAATATGAATTAGCCATAGGTATACATATATCCAGAGAAGGCAATGTCATCCCACTCCAGTACTCCTGCCTGGAAAATCCCATGGATGGAGGAGCCTGGTGGGCTACAGTCCATGGGGTCGCTAAGAGTCGGACATGACTGATCGACTTCACTTTCACTTTAAACTTTCATGCATTGGAGAAGGAAATGGCAACCCACTCCAGTGTTCTTGCCTTGAGAATCCCAGGGACGGGGGAGCCTGGTGGGCTGCCATCTATGGGGATGGACAGAGTTGGACACGACTGAAGTGACTTAGCATACATATATCCCCTCCGTTTTGAAATTCCCTCCCATCTCCCTCCCCATCCCACCCATCTAGGTTGATATAGAGCTCCTGTTTGAGTTTCCTGATCCATATGGCAAATTCTTGTTGGCTATCTATTTCACACATGGTAATGTAAGCTTCTATGTTACTCTTTCCATACATCTCACCCTCTCCTTCCCTCTCCCCATGTCGGTAAGTCTATTCTATATGTGTGTTTCTCCATTGCTGCCCTGCAAAAACATTCATCGGTAGCATTTTTCTAGATTCCGTATATATGCATAAGAATATGATATTTATCTTTCTCTTTCTGACTTACTTCACTCTGTATAATAGGTTCTGCTGCTACTGATGCTAAGTCGCTTCAGTTGTGTCCGACTCTATGCGACCCCATAGAAGGCAGCCCACTAGGCTCCCCCATCCCTGGGATTCTCCAGGCAAAAACACTGGAGTGGATGGCTCATCCATCTCATTAGAACTGACTCAAATGCATTCCTTTTATGGCTGAGTAATGTTCCATTGTGTATATGTACCAAACCTTCTTTATCCATTCATCTCTCGATGGACATCTGTGTTTCTTCCATGTTCTTCCATCTTACATTTAGATGTTCTAGCTACTGTAAACAGTGCTGCAATGAACAATGGGATACATGTGTCTTTTTCAATTTTGGTTTCCTTGGGTATTTGCCTAGGAGTAGGATTGCTGGTTCATATGGTGGTTTTATTCCTAGATTTTTAAGTGATCTCCATACCATCTTCTGTAGTGGCTGTGTCAATTTACATTCCTACCAACAGTGCAAGAGTGTCCCCTTTTCTCCATACCCTCTCTGACATTTATGTTTGTAGACCTTTTGATGATGGTCATTCTGACCTGTATGGAGTGATATCCCAATGTAGTTTTGAATGCATTTCTCTGATAATGAGTGATGTTGAGCATCTTTTCATGTGTTTGTTAGCCATCTGTATGTTTTCTTTGGAGAAATGTCTGGGTCTTTTCCCTACTTTTTGATTGGGTTCTTTGTTTTTCTGGCATTGAGTTGTATGAGCTGCTTGTATATTTTGGACATTAATCTTTTGTCAGTTGTTTAATTTGCTATTATATTCTCCAATTTGAGGGTTGCTTATAGTTTCCTTTGCTGTGCAAAAGCTTTAAAGTTTAATCAGGCCCTACTTGTTTACTTTAGTTTTTATTTCCATTACTCTAGGAGGTGGGTCACAGAGGATCTTGCTTTGATTTATGTCATTGAGTGTTCTGCCNTTTACTTTAGTTTTTATTTCCATTACTCTAGGAGGTGGGTCACAGAGCATCTTGCTTTGATTTATGTCATTGAGTGTTCTGCCTATGTCTTCCTCTAAGAGTTTTATATTTTCTGATCTTACATTTAGATTTAATCCATTTTGAATTTATCTTTGTATATGGCATTAGGAAGTCTTCTAATTTCATTCTTATATCTGTCCAGTCTTCCCAGCACCATTTATTGAAGAGGCTGTCTTTGCCCCATTGTATATTTTTGCCTCCTTTGTCAAAAATAAGGTACCCATAGGTATGTGGGCCAGTACCATACTGTCTTGATGACTGTAGCTTTGTAGTGTAATCTTAAGTCAGAAAGTTTGATTCCTCCAGCTCCATTCTTCTTTCTCAAGACTGCTTTGGATATTTGGGGTCTTTTGTGTTTCCATATGAATTGTGAAATTTTTTTTTGTTTTAGTTTTGTGGAAAATGCCATTGATAATATGATAGGGATTGCACTGAATCTGTAGATTGCATTTGGTAGTATAGTCATTTTCACAATATTGATTCTTCCTATCCAGGAACATGGAATATCTCTCCATCTGTTTTTGTCATCTTTGATTTCTTTCATTAGTGTCTCATACTTTTCTGTGTATAGTTCTTTTGCCTCCTTAGGTAAATTTATTCCTAGATATTTAATTCTTTTTGTTGCAATGGTGAATGGGATTGATTCTGTAATTTCTCTTTCTGATTTTTCATTGTTAGTGTATAGAAATGAAAGTGATTTCTGTGTAGTGACTTTGTATCCTGCAACTTTGCTAAATTCGCTGGTTAGCTCTAGTAATTTTCTGATCCTATCTTTATGGTTTTCTATGTACAGTATCATGTCATCTGCAATTACTGAGAGCTTTACTTCTTCTTTTCCAGTCTGGATTCTTTTTATTTCTTTTTCTTCTCTGATTGCTGTAGCTGGGACTTCCAGAACTATTTTGAATAACAGTGGTGAAAGTGAACATCCTTGCCTTGTGCCTGATCTTAGGGGGAATGCTTTCAGTTTTTCACCATTGAGAATGTTTGCTGTAGGCTTATCATATATGACCTTTACTATGTTAATGAGGTCGGTTCCTTCTATGCCCATTTTTTGAAGTTTTAATCATAAATGGGTGCTGAATTTTGTCAAAGGCTTTTTTTGCATCTATTGATTTTATCATATGGTTTTTATCTTTCCATTTGTTAATATGGTGTATCACATTGATTAATTTGCATATACTGAAGTATCCTTACATTCTTGGAATAAACCCACTTGATCATGGTGTATGAGCTTTTTGACGTGTTGCTGTTTATCAGAGATATTGGCCTGTAGTTTTCCTTTTTTGTGTTGTCTTTGTCTGGTTTTGGTATCAGAGTGATGGTGGCCTCATTGAACAAGTTTGGAAGTGTTCCTTCCTCTGCACTTTTTTGAAAGATTTTTAGAAGGATAGGCATTAGCTCTTTTGTAAATGTTTGATAGAATTCTCCTATGATGCCATCTAGTCCTGGGCTTTTATTGTTTGGGAGATTTTTGATCACAGCTTCAATTTCAGTGCTTGTAATTGGGTTGTTCATAATTTCTATTTCTTCCTGGTACAGTCTTGGAAGATTGAACTTTTCTAAGAATCTGTCCATTTGTTCCAGGTTATCCATTTTATTGCCATAGAGTTATTCATAATAGTCTCTTATAATCCTTTGTATTTCTGCATTGTCTGTTGTAACCTCTCCTTTTTCATTTCTAATTTTGTTGATTTGATTCTTCTCTCTTTTTTTCTTGATGAGTCTGGGTAAAGGTTTGTCAATCTTATTTATCTTCTCAAAGAACCAGCTTTTAGTTTTATTAATCTGTACTATTATTTCTCTCATTTTTTTTCATTTATTTCTGCTTGGATATTTATGATTTCCTTCCTTCTACTAATTTTGGGTTTTTTTGTTCTTCTTTTTCCAGTTGTTTTAGGTGTAAAGTTAGATTGTCTACTTGATTATTTCCTTATTTCTTCTGATTTTAGGTTTCAGTTCAGTTCAGTTGCTCAGTCATGTCTGACTCTTTGAGACCCCATGGACTGCAGAATGCCAGGCTTCCCTGTCCATCTCCAACTCCTGGAGCTTGCTCAAACTCATGTCCATTGAGTCAGTGATGCCATCCAAGCAACTCATCCTCTCTCATCCCCTTCTCCTCCTGCCCTCAATCTTTCCCAGTGTCAGGGTCTTTCCCAGTGAGTCAGTTCTTCTCATCAGGTCACCAAAGTATTGGAGTTTCAGCTTTAGTTTCAGTTCTTCCAATGAATATTCAGGACTTCCTTTAGGATAGACTGGTTTGATCTCCTTGTAGTCCAAGGGACTCTCAAGAGTCTTCTCCAACACCACAGTTCAAAAACATCATTTCTTCAGTGCTCAGCTTTCTTTATAGTCCAAGTCTCATATTCATGCAAGATTACTGGAAAAACCATACCTTTGACTAGATGAACCTTTGTTGGTAAAATAATGTCTCTGCTTTTAAATATGCTGTCAAGGTTGGTCATAGCTTTTCTTCTAAGGAGCAAGTGTCTTTGAATTTCATGGCTGCAGTCACCATCTGCAATGATTTCGGAGACCCCCAAAATAAGGACTCTCACTGTTTGCATTGTTTCCCTATCTCTTTGCCATGAAGTGTTGGGTCTGGATGCCATGATCTTCATTTTCTTAAGTGTTGAGTTTTAAGCCAACTTTTTCACTCTCCTCTTTCACTTTCATCAAGGGCTCTTTAGTTCTTCTTTGCTTTCTGCCATACGGTTTAGTTTGCCATAACAAACTAAACCTAAAGTCACATCTTTTTACAGTATGAAAAGGCAAAAAAATATGTCTTTAGGTTTAGTTGGTTGTTGTTTGAATTATTGTAGTTAGTGTGTTAGGTTGTTTATTTGAGATTTTTCTGTTTTTTTGAGGACGGCTTGCATTGCTATGAACTTACCTCTAAGAATTTCTTTTGTTGTGTCCCATAGATTTCAGATGGTTGTGTTGAGAGGGTCTGGTTTAATAACTCTAGGAAGAGGCCTGGACTATATATTTTTTAACAAATTCCAGGTGATTGCTAAGTCCAGCAAAATTATGCTCAAAGGTTAATGAATTACACACTTTCTGGGTCATTGATCTAGGCTCAGTGAGTTATGTAGATTCATTTATTTGGGAAAGAATAATCCTGGAAGTTGCTCCTTTGGAATGATGGTATCCCAGGCAATTATTGCCCTAATAGGGATAGAATAGAGAAGGTGACTTTCAGCCTCATCCTATTCCTGTATCCTTCATGTTCAAAATAATTTTTTTTGCCTCTGTATTGGAAACTATTTGAAGTTTAAGCATTTGCACTTTTATTCACAGACTCTTCTCATTTTTCCTGAGGATTCTGCCCTAAGGTTTATATTTAATAGGTCACATGTTGTTGGTGTACATGTCCTGTGGCCTCTTCATTCAAAATAAAGAAATCGTTATTCAAACACATNNACATTGGGGCTGATTGAGAAGAAAGGAAAAGAGTTGTCATGACTGTCAATCTGATATTATTATCAGTATCTGTGTTTTTTTAAAGCAAGATCAACATAACATTTCACAAATGAGTCAACTGGATCATTTTAAAGTAATATGGCACACAAGTTCATGTGCCAATGAAAGGTTTTTTTAAAGGTGAAGAGAGAGGAAGCATCTAGATGAAAAAGTTTTTTATTTTATTTTTTTGCCTAGAAAGGAAGCAGTAGGAGCTTCAGATGTCAGATTATAGAACCACCTCTAAAACTCTACCAAAACATGACAGATATAATGTGTGTGTTAGTTGCTCAGTTGTGTCCGAATCTTTGTGACCCCATGGACTGTATGGACTGTAGCCCACCAGGCTCCTCTGTCCATGGGATTCTCCAGGTAAGAATACTGGAGGGGGTTGCCATTCTCTTCTCCAGAGGATCTTCCTGACCAAGGGATCAAACCTGGGTCTTCTGCACTTTTGGCAGATTCTTTACCATCTGAGCCACCAGAGAAGCTTCTGAATAATGGCCACTAAACTTTATATCCTTAGCTAATTAATCTTTCTTTCATTCAGTGGCCAAGGTGGGTAGGGGTCTAGTTGAACTCTCTAAATAAATCATGAATCAACATTTGAAGAAATGTGCATTTGCAGAGAAATCTGGAACCAACCTATCATGGGAAGAGGCTGTCTGTGTGGAAGTTGCTGATGTTACCTTGGTTGCAAGTCCTTGAAGTCCACTTAACTCCTTTACTATTCACTGCACTATATTCGTGATGTGTGGGTCTGTTGTGCCCAGTGGAGAAAATGAAAATGTTCTAATAAAGTACTTTTCTCTGCTGCTTTATGCTTCTTCATGCATGGGCCCTTCAATTTAATATTGGGACAGAATGGTTTTTATGATTAGTTTTGTGCCCACACATACCCATACACATCTATCCTGTTTTCTGTCACTGCATATCTTCCTTATAGAATACTAAGTTATTACTTAAATCTGTATAATAGGACTTATTGTGTTGACTGGTGTTTTTGGTTAATTCTGCCTTCTTAAGACAGAGATCTATGCATGCCCATGCCTAGTAGAAAATCTGGTTTACAAAGGCATTAAATAAATATTAGGATGAAAAAATAATTGCATAAATTCTTGTGTGGTATGTAGTATATCTACTAATGCTCTGTAAGCTACAGTGATTTTGTGCTGTCATATTTTAGTTGATTAACTGCTGTGTTTGTAGATTTTTTCAGATACAAATAAGAGTAGAGATAAAGCATTTTTTAGAAAGCTTTAAGACTTAAAAAAACTCACTTATTGGGCATTTTATTGGCACTTCAGAAGTCATTAGACTTTTTTTTGCCAGTTATCTTTAACTTTGGTTAGTATGATTATCAGAAAATGTTCATAGACATAGTGACTATTTGGGAGAGCATAATATGTTGCCACTGATAAGTGTTCTTATACAATACAGAGACAGTATCTCTATCATGCTTTTCTATTCATTATTTCAGTATAATAAGAAATCTTGTGTTATCAAACATTGTATTAAAAATCTCTACAAACCAGCACATCCACATATCTATCTCATAGATACCATTATAGATGTAATAATGGCACTAGAGTGTTAGAGTCCTTGGGAAAAATGGTAAGTTAGAAATTACTGATTTAAAGAATGAGGAAGGAAACTGACCAAAAACAGGTTAATGTATTGTTGGGTATTTTTTGAAGACCCAGCTGCAGGTGACAATAGTGAATTTGTAGTCTAAAGTGAGAGGATTAGTATGACTTGGACATATTGTTGGGTATTTTTTGAGGGCACAGGTGAGGTTGGAGATGATGAATCTGTAGCCTAAACTGAGAGGATGAGTATGACTTGGAGAAGTATAAACAGGTGAAAGTATTCATTGTATCTTAAAATTGTACAAGCCAGTTTGAAGTATTAAGGAGCAATTGGTAGCTGCTGCTGCTGCTGCTGCATTGCTTCAGTCATGGCTGACTCCGTGCGACTCCATAGACGGCAACCCACCAGGCTCCTCTGTCCACGGGAGTCTCCAGTACTGGAGTGGGGTGCCATTGCCTTCTCCAGAGCAATTGGTAGTGGAAGGTTATACCTTGGAAATAATGGGAGTGAATATCAAATGGGCAGACCAAAATACTCAAAAGCATTTCTAGCCTTCTGGTATTGGACAGATACCTTACATTGAGCTTATTTATTTATTTTTTTATGATGATTTCTTTTTTACTTTACAATATTATATTGGTTTTGCCATACCTCAACATGAATCTGCCACAGGTATACAAATGTTCCCCATCCTGAACCCCCCTCCCTCTTCCCTCCCTGTACCATCCCTCTGGGTCGTTTCAGTGCACCAGCCCCAAGCATCCAGTATCATGCATCAGACCTGGACTGGCGATTCGTTTCATATATGATATTTTACATGTTTCAACGCCATTCTCCCAAATCATTCCACCCTCTCCCTCTCCCACAGAGTCCAAAAGACTGTTCTATACATCTGTGTCTCTTTTGCTGTCTCGCATACAGGATTATCATTACCATCTTTCTAAATTCCATATATATGCATTAGTATACTGTATTATTGTTTTTCTTTCTAGCTTACTTCACTCTGTAAAATAGGCTCCAGTTTCATCCATCTCATTAGAACTGATTCACTCTCCAACATATATCACAGCAGGATCCTCTATGACCCACCTCCCAGGATATTGGAAATAAAAGCAAAAATAAACAAATGGGACCTAATTAAACTTAAAAGCTTCTGCACAACAAAGGAAACTATAAGCAAGGTGAAAAGACAGCCTTCAGAATGGGAGAAAATAATAGCAAATGAAGCAACTGACAAACAACTGATCTCAAAAATATACAAGCAACTTCTGCACCCCAATTCCAGAAAAATAAATGACCTAATCAAAAAATGAGCCAAGGAACTAAACAGACATTTCTCCAAAGAAGACATACAGATGGCTAACAAACACATGAAAAGATGCTCAACATCACTCATTATCAGAGAAATGCAAATCAAGACCACAATGAAGTACCATTTCACACCAGTCAGAATGGCAGTGATCCAAAAGTCTACAAGCAATAAATGCTGGAGAGGGTGTGGAGAAAAGGGAGCCCTCTTACACTGTTGGTGGGAATGCAAACTAGTACAGCCACTATGGAGAACAGTGTGGAGATTCCTTAAAAAACGAAATAGAACTGCCATATGACCCAATCCCACTGCTGGGCATACACACCGAGGAAACCAGAATTGAAAGAGACATGTTTACCCAAATGTTCATCGCAGCACTGTTTATAATAGCCAGGACATGGAAGCAATCTAGATGTCCATCAGCAGATGAATGGATAAGCTTATTTAATATAAATCTAGGTCCTGTTCTTTGACTATTCATTCTCTTAGAATACCTGCTTTGTCCCCCAGGTCTCCATCTATCAGATTGATGACTGCTAACTAGTTGGTCTTTGAGAAACTCAGTTCTAGCTTCCTGGTTACAATTTTCATTATTTATTTATTTTTTTTGCCTTTTCATACTGTTCAATTATAGTTGACTTACAATGAGTTGTTAGTTTCTTCAATCAGCAAAGTGACTCAGTATGTTTTGAAAGTTAAAACTAATACTTGGAAACTAAGGATTTACTCTCTTAACAACTCATATGTAACATACAGCAGTGCTAATTATATTTAACCTGTTGTACATCCCTAGTACTTGCTTTATTTTTTAAATATAAATTTATTTATTTTAATTGGAGGCTAATTACTTTACAATGTTGTATTGGCTTTGCCATACATCAACATGAATCTGCCACGGGTATACACAGGTATACACAGGTTCTCCATCCTGAACCCCCCACCCACCTCCCTCCCCATACCATCCCTCTGGGTCATCCCAGTGTACCAGCCCTGAGCATCCCATATCATGCATTAAACCTGGACTGGCAATTCGTTTTACATATGATATTATACATGTTTCAAATGCCATTCTCCCAAATCATCCCACCCTTGCCCTCTCCCACAGAGTCCATAAGACTGTTCTATACATCTGTGTCTCTTTTGCTTTTTTAGTTTGAACCTTTTGACTTTCTTCATCCCACCTCTCATAACTTGACTCTGGTAACCACAAATCTGATCTTTCTTTCAGAGTTTGTTTTTGAAATATAGTTGATCCACAACACTGTTGGTTCCTTTTATACAATATATTGATTTGATATTTCTATTACATTTAAGAATGAGCACCACAATAAGGCTAGTTACCACGTAAGTGAAATGTTTTAGATAGCCAAATGCTTTGTAATATGAAATTTCCTCTACATAGAGGTCCTTGTGGTCTGAAAGAATTAATATGCATGCTCAGTTTCTCCTTTTCCATCAGAGAGTCACAGGCAATGGGTAGCAAATTAGATGTGATTTGAAAAAGGTTGGGATTTAAAAAATATTTAGTGTTCTGTCTATAATTTGGTTAATGTGCACGTCTTATTTTTCTTGAAAAATGCCTGTTAGTGTATGTGTGTGTGCATGAAGGGTGGGGAGGTGGGATGCTGGTGGCAGAGGTTACAATGCAGTTAATGCTGCATTCTGATTTTTGTTTTAATTTTGCTGGGGGAAATAACTTTTCTGTCTATCTTACATCTCTGAAATCATATATAATAATAATATCACTCAAAGGTAGATATGTCATAAACTGTGAATAGTGAACTGAAGACAATGTGTTTAACTGTTCGTTCATCATGCTGATGTGCTGATTCCTTGAGGACTAAGGTAGTGGTTCAGATTCCTCATTCTCTACATTCTGGGAAAATAACAGGTTTGAGTCAGACACAATGCTGGTCATTATATTGTACATTCTTGGATAAACCTCTATAAGGCTTATTTTCTTATCTATAAGATGAAGATAATAATTAAAAATATTATGAAGATTAAAAGTATAATGCCTATATAGTAATTGGAATACAGAAAATGATCAATTAATTTTGGTGGCTTTAATTAATTGCTTCTTATCAGCTGTTTTACTGATCTGCATATGGTAAATCACATCTCCTGTTAACTTGAGTTACTTCCGCTGCTGCTAAGTTGCTGCAGTCGTGTCCAACTCTGTGCGACCCCACAGACGGCAGCCCACCAGGCTCCCCCGTCCCTGGGATTCTCCACGCAAGAATACTGGAGTGGGTTGCCATTTCCTTCTCCAGTCACATCTTTTCCAAAACCTGTGGAAATTTCTTCTTTATAGTTCTTGCTTAGCTTTCCCCTGCTTTTTATAGGAAATATTTTTAACCATCATGAGTACATAACATTTCAGAGTTATGAAATCTCCCAGAAATCTTAAAAATAAATGTGATCTTACTGGTCACTTGTTTATTCACTCATTCTCTCACNATGAGTACATAACATTTCAGAGTTATGAAATCTCCCAGAAATCTTAAAAATAAATGTGATCTTACTGGTCACTTGTTTATTCACTTATTCTCTCACCTCTCATATTCATTCTTTCAGACAGCATTTATTTAGCAAATAAGCATTTATTGATTCATTTATCATGCAATCAATATGTATTAAATACACACAAGAAATGGGACATTCAGACAGAAATTTGACATGATCTGTTTGGAGTCTTAAAAAATATAAGACTCCTTTTTAAAAATTGGCAAATAATGTGCACAACAGCTATTTCTGTCGCTCTCTCTCATCCTATCCCAACCTTTCCTTATTTGGCACATGAAAATATGGACAAAGGAGGGGTCTGTTTGTAAAAGGTTCAGTTGAAACTGAACTTTTTGATGGTGAGGAGGATAATAATAATAACAACAGCTGACTTATCAAGCTCTTACCATGTACTGGGCACAGTACTAAATGCTCTACACATTTTAATCTATTTTCATACTCAAAACAGTAATCTGGGAGTGATGCCTTACTGTGGTCTACAAGTTACCAAGAGACTCCCTCTCTGATGTTACCTCATGAGCTGTAATCCACACACACAGTTCAAACATTCCATAAAAGTATTATCTTGCCTCAGAACTTTTCTTCTATATCCTATATGTCAGAAATACCCCCTCACTCCAGTTCTGATTTTAGCTCAATGTCACCTCAACAGATGATAGCTCTCCTCTGCCAATCATTCTCTTTAATGTCATTGTTTATTTCCATCATAGCACTCAACATCAGAAATTATCTTTTTATTTATTTGCTCACTTATGTATTATTTGTCTTCCCTCATTGTAATTTAAGATGTTCAAGGGGAGGTACCTTGTCTGAGTTGCTCATAGTGGTCTTTGTAGTGCCTACAATAGCTCTGGTCAGGAAGCAGTAGTTAGAACTGGACATGGAACAACAGACTGGTTCCAAATAGGAAAAGGAGTACGTCAAGGCTGTATACTGTCACCCTGCTTATTTAACTCATATGCAGAGTACATCATGAGAAACGCTGAGTTGGAAGAAACACAGCTGGAATCAAGATTGCCAGGAGAAATATCAATAACCTCAGATATGCAGATGACACCACCCTTGTGGCAGAAAGTGAAGAGGAACTAAAAAGCCTCTTGATGAAAGTGAAAGTGGAGAGTGAAAAAGTTGGCCTAAAGCTCAACATTCAGAAAACGAAGATCATGGCATCTGGTCCAATCACTTCATGGGAAATAGATGGGGAAACAGTGGAAACAGTGTCAGACTTTATTTTTTTGGGCTCCAAAATCACTGCAGATGGTGATTGCAGCCATGAAATTAAAAGACGCTTACTCCTTGGAAGAAAAGTTATGACCAACCTAGACAGCATATTCAAAAGCAGAGACATTACTTTGCTGACTAAGGTCCGTCTAGTCAAGGCTATGGTTTTTCCTGTGGTCATGTATGGATGTGAGAGTTGGACTGTGAAGAAGGCTGAGCGCCGAAGAATTGATGCTTTTGAACTGTGGTGTTGGAGAAGACTCTTGAGAGTCCCTTGGACTGCAAGGAGATCCAACCAGTCCATTCTGAAGGAGATCAGCCCTGGGATTTCTTTGGAAGGAATGATGCTAAAGCTGAAACTCCAGTACTTTGGCCACCTCATGTGAAGAGTTGACTCATTGGAAAAGACTCTGATGCTGGGAGGGATTAGGGGCAGGAGGAGAAGGGGACAACAGAGGATGAGATGGCTGGGTGGCATCACTGACTCGATGGACGTGAGTCTGAGTGAAGTCCAGGAGTTGGTGATGGACAGGGAGGCCTGGCATGCTGCGATTCACGGGGTCGCAAAGATTTGACATGACTGAGCGACTGAACTGAACTGAAAGGCAAGTTATCAGTACCTCTTTATTGACTGAATGAATATACGTCATTTTGAAAGAAGTCTTAATACCTGGAAGAGAAAGAGCATGGTTAAAAAAAAACTTACAGCATAGAAGAAGAATTAACATGTGTCAGGCAACTACTGTGGATCCAGCATTAAGTATTTTCATTGTATGTATCATTGAATTTTCAAAATATTTTTATAAAAAATTGAGAGAATTTGAGTAACTTGCTTGTGATCACAATTAATTACTTAATGATGGGGATAAGATTAGAATCTTGGTCTGTTTAGCTCAAAACTCTATTTTTCCTGCCATATTTATATATTTCACACTTCTGTGAGTATGGTAGACACTGTGATGTGCTGCCTAGATGCCCCTACTTTAGTAATGGTGGACTAATTTCCCTAGATCCTAGGAGTGCTGCTAACAGTCACCCTCAATGGTTAGTCTCTCATATGTATTGCGTGGACTGAAGAGAGGGCTTCCCAGGTGGCTCCTTGTAAAGAATCTTCCTGCCACTGCAGAAGACACGGGTTTTATCCCTGTGTTGGGAAGATCCCCTAGAGAAGGAATTGGCTACCTACTTCAGCATTCTTGCCTGGAGAATTTCATGAATGGAGGAGCCTGATAGGCTTCAGTCCTTGGGGTTGTGAAGAGTCAGACACGATTTAGGGACTGAGCATGCACACATGGACTGAAGAGAGATGCCCTGCCCAACGTACTTCCTCATTCCAGTGACTGATCAGCACATGGAGATGAAGACTTTCCCCCTTTGCCCTAATTCAGCCAACTCTGAAGTTATAACTCCCTGGAGGGTCAGCTGTGCCTCAGTTGAGATGGTATGGCAGTCCAACTTCTTTCATGGGTATTGATCCTTGGAGTATCCCTTAATAATCTTTTTGAATGCTAATCATCTCAGAGTCTGCTTCCCAGGGAACCCTGCCTGCAATAGTGAGTTTGAGAATTGTGATGGCAATGATAGAAGTGCAGAAGTAGTATGGGAAAGTGGTATTTGGGAGGAATATAATGATAACCTTGGATTTGTAGTTTTTGAATTTATGTGGAAATGATTGGATCTGGACTGTAAGTTCTTTGTAAATTTGTTATTATTGGATCACCAGCCTCTGAATAGTGCCTGTCACATTGTAGACCGGTCATTCAATAAATAGACCATTAAAGATTTAAGATTGGAGTATGGGTGACAGCTCATGGAGGTCATAGCAAATATCTTGAAAATTGACAATCTCTCTAATTGAAAGACAGGAAAAATAAGAACAATAGAGAATTGAGAAGCAGTGTACAAAAGGGAATCCACAGGATATGGTGTGACGATGCTTTTGTTTGTGTGGTGGGAGGTGGCTGGAGAGAGCAGCTTGGAGCAAGGATTGTAGTGGTTGATATTTGAAAAATGATGTGAATTTAAGAATTTACTTTCAAACCCAGTATGAATGAGGTTTCTGGTGGTCTTCAAAAGTGATGTCAGTCCTGCAGCTGAGATAGAACTCTGTTTAATAAGATGAGTAAACAAAGGATATCATGGGCATACATTTGTCTTCTAAGACTTTTGGCAATATAAGTAAAATGAGATAGTTGGCAGGACCTGTGAGGCCAAATCAAAGTTTATTAAAAAGAAATGGAAACTCATGTTTGAATATAAGAGTCATTAAAAAAGCTATAGATGAGTAAGAATGTAGGATTTGGGAAAGGATAGAGTTGAGCAAGAGACATTTTGTGGCTCTTTTGACAAAAAAGGGGATACTTATTTCTCTTCTTTTCTGTGCACCCTAGGGGAATGCAGTCTTGTAACATAAAATCCACTTTTTGTTGCACGTTACAATCTAATCAAGAAATGGTTCATTGTTGTGTAGAATAAGAGAAGACACTTCAAAAAGAGGGGGGTTCAGGATTGGGAACACTTGTACACCTGTGGCAGATTCATGTTGATGTACGGCAAAACCAATACAATATTGTAATTAGCCTCTAATTAAAATAAATAAATTTAAATTATTAAAAAAAAACAATTTTTTTAATGTTTGGTCAGATCATGAGGCACCCACTTACTGAGTTTTTTCACCTTTCCAGTTTGCTTCAAATGCCAAATGACTGACATTGAGTTCTTTGGCAACCTCTCATATAGTTGTAAGAGAATCATTGAGGCTGATCCTCTAAGCTGGTTGTTATCAAGTTCTGATGGCCAGCCATTGCGTTCTTCATCTGCAAGGACCTCACTCCTTGGCAAAACTTCTTGAACCACCGCTGCACTGTACATTCATTAGCAGTTCCTGGGCCAAATGCGTTATTGATGTTGCGAGTTGTTTCTTCTGCTTTACAGCCCATTTTGAACTCAAATAAGAAAATCACTCAAATTTGCTTTTTGTCTAACATCATTTCCCTAGTCTAAAATAAATGCAAAATGAACAGAAAGTAATGTCATTAGCCAAAAATAAATAAATAAATAAATAAGTGAGAAATGCACATCAAAATGATGTTTAGCATGACCACATTTATTTACGAATATATACCAATATCAAGCAGAAAAATTCAACAGTGTAAAACCTCAGTTACTTTTTGCACCAACCTAAATAGTTAACTTTTAGTGTAAGTTAAATTTTCCTGTTTCAGGTCCTAAGCCCTTTTCACCTTGGTGCATCTTGCAACATGTCCATGAATTATTCCATCTTCAATTTAGCAATATACAATATTGTTGAGAATAGACTCCCTATTTGCTATTTCATTCCCTTACTTTGTGACTTGCTAAGGAGTAGCTGATAATTTCCTGTTGGTTTTCTTGAACCTTACCTCCTCTTACCAATTGTTTAGTTCCTGACTGTGCTATGAGTCCATATAACATAGACTTATGTTAGAAATGACAGCGGGTTCTTTCTTCAGCAGGGCTCTGCCTCTAGGCTGACCTAGTTTGCCAATCCACTGTCATGCTCCAGGCTCCCATGGGTTAGGCAGCTATGCAAAGAGTGACAGAAGGCGTCCTCACTGCCAGCAGCTTAACTTCTGCTGCAGAATCTGGGAACAGCGATTATGTTACTTATCATTTGGTTTCTGAATATGAAGGAAGTCATATTATCATAGAAATGGTTATTCATAAGGGTATATATTTTTCTTAATAGGTTGTACATAATTATTCTGCAGAGAAAGAATGAGGAAGCAGTATAATAGATACTGTAAAATGGAGTGATACCTAGGTTAAAAAATGTGCTCAGGTACTCAGTGATCTGTGATGACCTAGAGAGATGGGATTGAGGTGGGTAGTTGGGAAGCTCAAAAGGGAGAGGATATATGTATACATAGAGCTGATTCAGTTTATTGTACAGCAGGAGCTAACACAACACTATAAAGCTATTTTATTTCAATAATAAAAAATAAAATGCTAAAATAAAATAAAACCTCTACCACTAATGCCATAATCCAAGCAAGCCTTCACCTCTTCCCTGGAGACCTGCTTAGCTTCCTAACCCATTGAAGTTTTTCAGTTTTCCCACAGCCAATCCTGGATAGCTGATCCCCCACAGCTGTCGGGTTGAATCTTCTAAAACGGAAACCTGATAGTGTTACTCCTTTATTCAGTTTCCCATTACTCCTAAAATAAAATACACATTTTGGATGATCTTACACATAAGGTGAGAGCATTCATTATTATTATTTTGTTATTAAATTTTAGCTTTCAGAGTGTTTAACTTGATAAATATACCATAAAAATATATGTTCAAATACTTGATGTATCAGAAATAACTTATATTAAAAAATGTGCTTGGGTAGACTTAAATAAAAATAAAAAACTTTTCATGTCATGAAGTATTAGTATTCTTTGACTTGCATATTTTTTCCAGAAAGAAATGTGATTATTCTGTACCTCTAGTTAGAAACGTAGTTCATCATAAATACTGATGACATGGGAGTCACTATCTGCCAAGCATCTGCCTAATAAGATTTTGTATCCATTTAGATAATCAGATAATAGTCAATACTAGATCTGATTATATTTATAACCTTGCTGAGTTTTATCTTCCAAGGGAGATTGAAGCAGTAGAACTGAGCAAGACTGTCCTTGGGTAGTATTTTGACAGTTTCTGTATGTTTCAATATCTGAAACTTTTAAACTCCAAGGACTTGGTCTGGTCAGAGTCCTGAAATAATCAGATTGTTAGCCACTGACTGGCTAAACAAAATGTCTCCAGCAGTTTGGTTGGTGTCTGAATGACATTTTACTTATTTACAGTGAGAGATAACTGTGAAATGAAGTTTATTATTCAAAGTCTGCCTGGTCAGCACATTTCTTATCTATTCGGGCTACTTGAGGAAGCAAGTCAGAACCAAAAGTTTGCTTTAGACCAGGTAGAGCCAAAGCAAAAGGAATTTCATGCCAAATTCTTTAATCCAGTTTAGGGATCTATCTGGTTGTAAGGGAAGTCTTACAATGACAATGAGATCTGATGCTCTACATTCATTCATAAGACTCCTTTTAGTTAAGATGGTTGAAAAATTTTCCTTATCTTAAAAATAATTTTTCTCAATGTGATAAAGGACCAATATGCTCTTGAATAGTATTAGAGATAATGTTTCTATTATCGCTAATAAATATTCTAATATCTCTAATAAACTATTCTCCTCCATTCTCTTTCCTGTGGCTTGCTCTCTCTAATTTCACCTGGTTTCATTACTCAATGGCCCGCTTTGCCTGGAGCTATACCTTGGTTGGTATTTGAAGGTAATTCTCAGCCACCCATTTACAAATTATTATTTAAGCTGGTGCATTTATGGTTGACAAAGCATTTCCCTGTTTTATGAGTTAATTTTATAACATCTGTCAGACAGAAATATCACTTCTCTTATTTCCAGACCCTTTTTGGAAAACACCTCACTGTAACTCCCAAGTACTGAAAACAAGAGGGAATTCTTTGGAAATGCTCAGGTGGAGGCTGCAAAGATGTTTTAAAAGCTAGAAATTGTTTTCTGACATGAAGACCATTGCTCTACATGAGTTGAAGTGGCACTAATTAGCTTTGCAGCATATAATTGTAATCTTTGGGCTATGAGGTATGCCTGGCAATAGTTCCAGGTGTTACCCATGGTCAGTTTAGTTCAATTTAACAATTTTTTGACAGTTCCGTATCAACAGATTTTTGCATGGAATTAACATATAACATCTGTTTGTATAGTACTTAATAGCTTTATTTCATTTGCACTTACCAACCCCAAGAAACCATTATGCTAGGAATTCCCCAGTTTTATAGTAAAGGAAAAAGAGGTTCAGAAAAAATAAATGCTGCATCCAAAATCATATAATCTAGCTAAGGCTTAATTACCCTGTTCAACTGTAACCTTTTCTACCTTGGTAAATATAGAGCATTGTATTTCAGTTTAGAGGAGCAGATTAATAGCTTAACTTTTGGAGGTAGTCAGATATAGATCAGACACTAAATAGATAATACTTGCTACTACCTAAGTGACTTTGGGCACTTTTCTTTTTTAACTTTTATGGGTTCAGTTTTCACATTTATATAATTGGGGAAATATTTTGTTCCTCTCTTACAGGATTTTTGTGGGGATTAAATGAGTGGGGGCATGTAACATGTTGGGCCAAGAGTTTGACAGTTAGTGTTCAACACATTAGCGTTTAACTGATCCTATAGTATTGAATCAGAGAAGGCAATGGCACCCCACTCCAGTATTCTTGCCTGGGAAATCCCATGGATGGAGGAGCCTGGTAGGCTACAGTTCATGGGGTAAGAGTCAGACACGACTGAGGGACTTCACTTTCACTTTTCACTTTCATGCACTGGAGAAGGAAATGGCAACCCACTCCAGTGTTCTTTCCTGGAGAATCCCAGGGACAGAGTAGCCTGGTGGGCTGCCATCTATGGGGTTGCACAGAGTCAGACACGAGTGAAGCAACTTAGCAGCATAGTGTTGAATCCAGAAGACTTATTCTTATTTCATTTTGGAGACTGAGTCAGCCTTGTGCCATCTGTGGGGTCTTGTTTGATTTAAGGGTTTAGAACTGAATCATGTTTCTCCAAAGGTTTGCAGTCAAGCATTATCAATTTTCCTGAGATGTCTACAAGTGGTACCATCTTGTCTCAAGTCAGAATTTTTATTCAGTTAGCCAAGATGGTAATTAGGAAAGCATGTTTCTCCTGAAGTTTCTCTATTAATTAGTTAATGATCCCACCAGAACTTTTAAAATAACAATAACATTTACAAAGTTGGGAAAACAATTTTCAACGTTATTTTCACTTCCATCACTAAAAGGAATAAAAGGAAATGAGCTTTTAGTTAGGTATGTGGAATAACTTACCAATGGTCAGTAAAGTGAGATAAATTAACAATGCAGGCAGCAGCCTGTGGGAGAAAAAGCACAGGAGACCGAAGTTTTTGTCTAGTTAACATCTCTTTCGAGCATGTAACTTGAGCAAAACACCTTGATCTCTTTAAATCTCAGTATTTTTATCTGTAAAATGTGGATAATTATATCTGAGACTTAAAAGGTTGTTGTGACTATATAATGACATGAAGGAAAAAAAAGTGATGTGTAAACTGTGAAATGTTGCACAAACGGAAGGTGGTGTTATTTTCTGTAATTCACTGAAAAGAGAAAGTCTTAGATTACTTGAATGTGCTCTTTTCTGAGTTGGAGGAGAACTAATAAATAGTCCTTTGGCTCTATTTTAGTTCAAGGAATATATGTTTTCAGATTAAATCAGTATTGATGGTGTTCTGTTCAGTTCAGTTCATTTCAGTTGCTCAGTCGTGTGCGACTCTTTGCGACCCCATGACTCGCAGCACGCCAGGCCTCCCTGTCCATCACCAACTCCCGGAGTTCACTCAGACTCACGTCCACCGAGTCAGTGATGCCATCCAGCCATCTCATCCTCTGTTGTCCCCTTCTCCTCCTGCCCCCAATCCTCCCGCCAGGATCAGAGTCTTTTCCAATGAGTCAACTCTTCGCATGAGGTGGCCAAAGTACTGGAGTTTCAGCTTTAGCAACATTCCTTCCAAAGAAACCCCAGGGCTGTTCTCTGTCAGAATGGACTGGTTGGATCTCCTTGCAGTCCAAGGGACTCTCAAGAGTCTTCTCCAACACCACAGTTCAAAAGCATCAATTCTTCAGTGCTCAGCCTTCTTCACAGTCCAACTCTCACATCCATACATGACCACAGGAAAAACCACAGCCTTGACTAGACAGACCTTAGTTGGCAAAGTAATGTCTCTGCTTAGGTTTTGTCAAATTGAAATTCAGTGGCTCTTTTGGAAAGACATTAAAAAAGTAACAAAGGGGAAATTACTGGAAAACAAAGATATTTTGTATAGAAAGCCTTATCACATTGAGTATATGTTAAGTCTGTAAGGGCTTCCCTGGTGGCTCAGAGGTTAAAGTGTCTGCCTCCAATGTGGGAGACCCAGGTTCGATCCCTGGGTTGGGAAGATCCCCTGGAGAAGGAAATGGTAACCCATTCCAGTATTCTTGCCTGGAGAATCCCAGGGACGGCGGAGCCTAGAGGGCTGCCATCTATGGGGTCGCACAGAGTCAGACACAACTGAACAACTTCACTTCTTAAGTATATTCAGTTTAAAGTCAATAATTAAATGATGATGAACACTGTGCTTTGCTAATTAGAACATAATTCTAATAAGGCTGAGATTATAAGTTTGAATCCTTTTATGGGTCAATTAGCATAATGTCAGTCTTTACCATAAGTGTTCATGAGGGAACTGACATGTACACCTGTGTTCACAAGGAGGGTAAAGTGGAGACGAGATGAAATCATGCAGATTTTCAACCGGTATGTACAGAACTATATGTTATAATGCATCTTCAACTTTTATTTTTTCTTTTAGCATACTTATCAATTTTTAATTTTGTAATTGTCTGTGCTACCAATTTTGTTTAGCAAACTAGTGTTGTAGTTCACAAATGGTATTCCAAGTTTCCTGAGAGGTGTTGTAATGACTGGTACATTCTGACCCTCTGTTTGCAAGTGCTTAACTTTACAATTCTTTACTTCAGAATGACCTTGAAAACTATGAACTTCTTATATGTGTTTTTTAGATGGGAAAATGGAGGCATTTCCCCAAGTTTCCTTACTTCCAGGTGAAGGGATTTTGGCCAGTTTTATTTAAAAGAAAAAGGTCAGTAGCACATCTGGGCTTGAAATAACAGAGGTCTTGACTCAAAGTTTTATATTTAATTTGCAGTGGGTTTTTTTTTTTTTTTTGGCTTATGTATAGTAAGCTTAGTCAGAAGCTAGGAAAATTCATATTATGTTGGGATCTTTAGCAAGACTGATGATTATCATAATTGTATGCCTTTCAGAAGTACTTACACTGGTTATTTGAAATGAATTATAATTTTGGCTAGTTTTTTAAAAATACCAATCATATATTTTGATCTATTGGTGTCCATAAATGTAAGATATCATTTTGATCACTTTAAGTGATGGAATTTGACATATACAAATTCCTTACAAGCAAAATGCTCTTTTGTTACAAAGAAAGTGATCTTTGGATTGTGATTTGGAAAGTGATGAAAAGATTCCTTGCTCTGAAATTTATCTCTCACTGACAAGCCTATTTACAATTCTACCTTTAGTAGTTCAGATCATCTTATATAAAGTAGGAAAGCTCATTTATACTATCATCTACCTTAGTAAGGATTGAGGATCAAGTTTTTTAAGATAGTAAGGTAAGATTTCTCCTGAGTACCATCTGGGGTCAGAGTACTAAGGGCATTTCAAATTTTGATGAAAGAAGAAAAGAATATGCAATGATGATTTCTGGAGGCCTGTTTTGGGGAGTTTATATGATGGTGGTAGGGATTTATCCTATCAGAATGCAGCATAAATAAACTGGACACTCAGAGGGTAGGGAAGAGGGTGAGAGAAAGCTAAGGAAGAGAAAGTGAAAGTGCATCAAAGGGTTTCCCTAGTGGCTCAGTGGTAAAGAATTTACCTACCAATGTAGGAGACATGGGTTTGATCCCTGGTCCGGGAAGATATCACAGCCATGAAATGGAAAGATGCTTGCTCCTTGGGCATCGTTGAAGAAATGCTATGACAAACCTAGGCAGCATATTAAAAATCAGAGACATCATTTTGGCAATAGAGGTCCATAAAGTCTAACCTATGATTTTTCCAGTAGTCATGTACAGATGTGAGAGTTGGACCATAAAAGTTGAGCACTGAAGAACTGTTGTTTTCTCACTGTGGTCCTGGAAAAGACTCTTGAGAGTACCTCGGACTGCAAGATCAAATCTGTCAGTCCTAAATTAATTTGTCACAAAATTAGCCACAACAGTCCTGACTATTCATTGGAAGGACTAATGCTGAAGCTGAAGTTTCAATAGTTTGGTCACCTGATGTGAAGAGCCTACTAATTGAAAAAGACCCTGATACTGGGAAAAACTGAAAGCAAAAAGAGAAGGAGATGACAGAGGATGAGATGGTTAGCTAGCATCTCTGACTCAATGGACATGAATCTGATTAAACTCTGGGAGATAGTGAAGGACAGGGAGGACTGGTGTTCTGCAGTCCATGGGGTCACAAAGAGTTGGACACGACTTAAAGACTGAACAATCAGAAAACATTAAAAAAAAAGCTTATATTAAAAAAAATAAAGTACATCTAAGACAAGACAGTCATGGTTTTTGTCTATGGTCTTTGTGTACATAGGTTTAAAGAACATTAAGTGTGCTGTCAAGAAGTAAACAATTAATTTGAATCCATGTAATTCTTCATTTTTATGTCAACTTTAAAATTTCTCTTTTTGTAAAGGAGGGCTTCTAATCTCTCTGGCTTTGATTCCTTTTTGGTCAAATGGTGATAATATTCTATTTCCCTGAATTGGTACATTAAAAACATGAAGTGTAAAGTGCTCAACCAAATACAAGATGTTAAATATTATGTGCAGTTCAGGTTGGAGATTAAGTGTGTGGATTCTGGAACAGACTGAGTTTCAACCCTGCCTTTGCCTGTTTTTACTTGTTTGACATAGGACAACATAAACTTTCTGTATCTCAGTTTTCTCATCTATAAAATAATAATCTCCCTCATAATGTTAATATGAAAATCAAATGAGTTAATATTTTTAATGGGCTTAAAGCCCAGTGCCTTGCATAAATTAAGTGCTGCTGCTGCTGCTAAGTCGCTCCGTCGTGTCCAACTCTGTGCGACCCCATAGACAGCAGCCCACCAAGCTCCCCTGACCCTGGGATTCTCCAGGCAAGAACACTGGAGTGGGTTGCCATTTCCTTTTCCAATGCATGAAAGTGAAAAGTGAAAGGGAAGTCGCTCAGTCGTGTCCGACTCTTAGCAACTCCATGGACTGCAGCCCACCAGGCTCCTCTGCCCATGGGATTTTCCAGACAAGAGTACTGGAGTGGGGTGCCATTGCCTTCTCCGAAATTAAGTACAACAGTCAATATTACAATACAACACAGTATTAACTGTTGTTATGTGTATGCTGGCACAAAATTGAATCCTGACATAAGTGTGTGGGACTTAGTTACCTGGAAAAATTTTAAAATCCTATGTAAATACTTCAAGCAATATAATTCTCTGTGTTTACAAATAATATTTAAATTTTACACTATTAGTGAAATTGTGTTCATTTAGCAGTTACATGTGAACATCTTTCAGAAGCTTGTAAAATGAAACTACTGTCATTACTGCTGATTTTGGTAATTTTTATAGAGTATTGGTCTTGATCATCGTGTTTTTATCTTAAATGAAAGATTTTCAATCCTGACTAACATTCGAAGTAAATGGGTCCCCCTAGTTGCATTGGAAAATTAGGAAGTGGTACTCAACATTGGTTGGAGAAGGCACTGGCAACTCACTCCAATACTCCTGCCTGGAAACTCCCATGGCTGGAGGAGCCTGGTGGGCTGCAGTCCATGGGGTTGCTAAGAGTCGGACATGACTGAGGGACTTCCCTTTCACTTTATACTTTCATGCATTGGAGAAGGAGATGGCAACCTACTCCAGTGTTCTTGCCTGGAGAATCCCAGGGACGGTGGAGCCTGGTGGGCTGCCGTCTATGGGGTCACATAGAGTCAGACACGACTGAAGCGACTTAGCAGCAGCAGCAACTCAGCATTGGTATTTTTTAAAAGCTCCCCAGGGGGGTTTTAATGTGTAGGCAAAGTTGAAAATTGTTGGCCTATTTCTTGTTGTTCAGTTGCTCAGTTGTGTCCGACTCTTTGAGACCCCAGTGACTGCAGCATGCCAGACTTCCCTGTCCTTCACTAACTCCTGGAGTTTGCTTAAACTTATGCCCATTGAGTCGATGATGCCATCCAACCATCTCATCTTCTGTTGCCTCATTCTCCTCTTGCCCTCAATCTTTCCCAGCATCAGGGTTTTTTTCTAGTGAATCAGCTCTTCACATGTTGCCTTGGGCAATAGTAATTAAATATATATCTATATCATTTAGATTCTGACATTAAAATATAATTTTTCTCATATTTACGTAAATAAGATAATATGGCTATTTCTGGATATTTCTTTAAAGGAAGATCTACTGTTTCCATTAATTCTCTAGCTTGTGGATATGTATTATAAAGCAAAAATGAGAAGTTTATTTGCTTTTAAATTATCTGTGGATTTTTGTTTTTGGAATGATAAATGCTATATATATTTATAGATGTATATAGAATACATATATTTATAAATGTATATAGAATCACATAATATTAAAGGTGGGAGGGACCTGCAAGGCATCTAGTAGAAAGATTGTACTCTTTGAAGCAAATTCTGGCTTGCAGTGACTCATTCATTTTCAAGTTTTATGATCTTGGGGTACTTAATCAATTTGAGCCATAACTTCATCTTTGTAGAGTTGAGATGAATGTGTACTTTGTATGATGTTGACTCCTTTTCATGTGACACACAGACACAGTCTTGACACACACAATTTTCATTCCCTGCCTCCTGCCTGATCTGCATACTGTCTGGTGCGGGTGTGCAGAGCAGGGACTGTGTGGGAGCTTCTGCAGGGCTGTCTGAGCTTGCAGGCCCAGTTGCTGAGAGCTTCTTCCTCCTGTCATTCATGGATCATTTATCTGGCTCTGTTTGAACTATTTCATGGCTGGCTGTTTGGATGCCATGACTTTTCATGAGCATAACATTTAGTTTGTGGGGGTCTGTCACTGCTGACTAACTAGAGTGAAGCTGTTAATGAGACTAGAGATGAAGATGGCTTCTTGTTGGCACATGGCAGAAGCTTTTGCGTACTTCGTCTTTGAGCCCTCGACAGTACATGTGCAGGACACAGATGGCTGCCTTCTCTTCCTAGCTATCTTCCTATGCATTGTTTCTTTGTGTTGAGTAGGGGTAGTAGGAAGTCGCTATCTCAATGTTAATTTAGGGGAAGGAGAGAAAAATTACAGACCTCTTTGACTTTCTTTTCTGTGACAGGGACAGTGGATTTTGTCTCATTCCCAACCCTTGTCTCTCCGATATTGTGGCATGTAACTATAAAAGTATTTAGACCATCTAACTCTCCTGTCACACATTCTCTATGTCCCAGGAAGGGGGTTCATGGATTGCTTCTTATTAGTTATATACAGCATGATGCCTGAGGTCCTGATCTTATCTGTGGTGCATCAGTGTCCTAAAGCCTAGACCTGGCTTTATGTCTATTTTCAATCTCACTTTTGAGAATTCTGCTTTTGCCACCATCTCTCTGCACTAATCTGAAGGTTTTGTTGGAAATATTTGTAAATTCAGCTTCCATTTTCCTATTTTCCTATATTGTAATAGGTACCATCTTCTCATTATTAGTATTAGTGGTAAGTCTATTGATATTTTTAGGTGATGAGGATCTTAAAACATTACACTTGTGGGATGAGTGTTCTAAGAAACTTTGTGCTCCTCCACTAGATTTTGAGACTCTTGAGGGTAGGAACCATGATTTTCATCTGAACAGAGTCATAACTATCATTTATTTAGTACCTGTTATGTACCAGAGACTTTTATTTATTTCAATTAATTACCATAAAAATAATATATACATGAGAAATCATTTCAGATAGCCTAAGTAAACTATCCAAGGTCATCTAGTTTGTGAGTCAGAGTTGGATTTTGACTTAGTTTGATCTTAAATCCTCTTTTCTAAGTTATCTTTCCAAACTCCTTCTTAAAGGAAGGAAAGTCACTCAGTTGTATCAAACTCTGGAATACCAGAGTGGGTAGCCGTTTCCTTGTCCAGGGGATCTTCCCAACTGAGAGATCAAACCCAGGTCTTCTGCATTGCATGCGGATTCTTTACCAGCTGAGCCACCAGGGAAGATCAAAAGAAAGGATAGATACAGGTAACAGGAATGGGATTTTGGCCTGTAGATGGTTGATGAAACTAATTTGGAGTTGCATTCTTAAAGAAAAGGAAAGGAGATCCATAGATCTTCAGAGCCCTTGCTTTTCCCACTAATCTACACTGACTTGCATTACTGGCATACATGGACATTTAGCAAATGTCCTTCAGCTTTCAAGGCAGAAGTCATGCCTCCCATGTTCATGTCTTCACTTTGTGCTTTTTAATTCATGTCAGAGAGACTCAAATTATGTGATGATGTCTCAGAAATAGGCAAACTCTGAAGAAAATTGGAGTGAATCCATGATTATAATCCATGGTGAAGAGTCAGGGCTGCATTGAAATCACCCTTGACTTACTGAAGATCCAAGGATCTTTGCTCATAGTTCAGACCACCAGAATGTGCCCACTGGATTTGGCAAGTGATAGAAAGTATATAAATCTTTATGAAGTTGAAGCTTTGTTGAATGTGCCCAGAGAACATTTTCCATTTAATGTATTTGCAAACTCTAAATATAATTCCTTTTGGGGAGTAAAAGTAATTGCTTCAGAAAAGAAAAAAAAAAAAAAGTCAGTTCTTTAAAAGGCTTAACTCCTTTCGTGAACATTTGCTTTTCAATGACTGGGAAATTCCTTTATAGGAAAAAAATGACCTTTGGCAAAAATTAGGTCATTCTGGTCTTAACTGTCCCTATGTTCTCTGGTTCTTGCTTTATGTTCTAGGTTTTGTCACTAGAGGTTATTGGAAGGATAATCCCTCTGTGGATATTCACTGCTTTTAGAGCACGTTGCCAAAGTGAAAGTTATCTTAGCTCAGAAACTGCCAAACCAGTACAAGAGACTCAGATCACAGAAGTTCTAAGCCAATGACTGATAATGACTTGCTTTAGGTTGGCCATGAGTTGGGTTTTTAAAACATACTTTTCATGTGCATTAGAATTGCTGTGTCTGTTTCACTCTCTTCAGATTTTTCAAGAGCCTCTTTGCTTGGGTCAGGAATAATTTATCTTTCCTAGGTGTGTTATTTTGCTTTGATTCTGTTCTGTTGAACAGAAACATCTATGAGTTTGAGGCCTCATAAACATCTTGTCCGAGTATAAATGAAAAACAGGTTGAAAGCAATTACCCTGTACCTCTTTCCCTGAACACTTGGAGGCAGATTCTTCCTCAAATTAATTTCTGAAATGGGTTACTAAAGTGAAGAATATGTCTGAACTCTTAGATTTGCTCAATGAAGATGTTCTAAATGGTAGTATAGAATGTTCTCAGTGGTTGCTCTTGATTTAATTGAAACTCACTTTTCTCAAGCTTTTTTAAAAAACTTCTCCATGTAACCTTATACAGGCTAAAATTCCATTCCTGTTTTCTGTATCCGTCCTTTCTTTTAAGAAGGAGCTTGGAAAGATGATTTATAAAAGAGGATTTAAGATCAAACTGAGTCAAAATCCAACTCTGACTCACAAACTAGATGACCTTGGACAGTTTACTTAGGCTATCTGAAATGATTTCTCATGAATATATTATTTTTAAGGTAATTAATTGAAATAAAGTCTCTGGTACATAGTAGGTGCCAAATAAATGATAGTTATGACTCTGTTCAGATGAAAACATGGTTCCTACCCTCAAGAATCTCAAAATCTAGTGGAGGAGCACAAAGTTTATCTTAGAACACCCACCCCACATGTGTAATGTTTTAAGATCCTCATCACCTAAAAATATCAATAGACTTACCACTAATACTAATAATGAGAAGATGCTGCCTATCACAATAGAGGAAAATAGGAAAATGGAAGCTGAATTTACAGATATTTCCAACAAAACCTTCAGATTAGTGCAGAGAGATGGTGGCAAAAGCAGAATTCTCAAAAGTGAGATTGAAAATAGACATAAAGCCAGGTCTAGGCTTTAGGACACTGATGCACCACAGATAAGATCAGGACCTTAGGCATCATGCTGTATATAACTAATAAGAAGCAATCCATGAACCCCCTTCCTGGGACATAGAGAATGTGTGACAGGAGAGTTAGACGGTCTAAATACTTTTATAGCTACATGCCATAATATCGGAGAGACAAGGGTTGGGAATGAGACAAAATCCACTGTCCCTATCACAGAAAAGAAAATCAAAGAGGTCTGTAATTTTTCTCTCCTTCCCCGAAACGAAGATAACCATTTTCTACAAAGGAAGTTGTTGAAACTTTGGAGTATTAAGTAGGGAGATTTTTACATATCTACTGGACATTTTCATAGGGAGGTAGACATGGAAAAAGTTCAAAAGAACCCTGACAGAAAACTGTATAGACTCCTTTAAATCATATGTCTTAAAGAAAATCAGTTTCAAGGATTCGAGATGGGAAATAAACAGATATTTATTAACTGCTTCTTAGTACCAGCATTGTGCTATATCCTGCAGATTACCTTTTTTAGATTTACCTTGGTTTGTGTAGTTAATTAGTGGCAGCCCACAAGATTACCAAACTCCCATGCTGCCCTCATATTTTGAAGGATCTGGATTAGAGTCATTTTGCTGTGTTGTTCAGTCAAGTTGTGTCTGACTCTTTATAACCGCATGGACTGCAGGATGCCAAGCTTCTGTGTCCTTCACTATCTCCCTGAGTTTGCTCAAACTCATGTCCATTAAATCTGTGATGCCATCCAACCATCTTCATCCTCAATCATCCCCTTCTCCTCCTGCCTTCAGTCTTTCCCAGCATCAGGGTCTTTTCCAATGAGTCAGCTCTTTGCATCAAGTGGCCAAAGTATTGGAGCTTCAGCTTTAGCATCATCCCTTCCAATGAATATTCAGGGTTGATTTCCTTTAGGATTGACTGGCTGGATCTCCTTGCAGTTCAAGGGACTCTCAGAGACTTCTCCAGGATCACAATTTAAAAACATCAATTCTTCAGCGCTCAGACTCCTTTATGGTCCAACTCTCACATCCATACATGACTACTGGAAAAACCATAGCTTTGACTAGATAGACCTTTGTTGGCAAAGTGATGTCTCTGCTTTTTAATACACTGTCTAGGCTTGTCATAGCTTTTTTTCCAAGGAGCTAATTAGTGGCAGCCCATGAGATTACCACACTACCATGCTGCCCTCATATCTTGAAGGATCTGTGTTAGATTTTGTGTTGTCCAGTCACTAAGTTGTGTCTGACTCTTCATAACCCTACGGACTGCAGGATGCCGAGCTTCCGTGTCCTTCACTATCTCCATGTTAATTTTTAATTCTTTTAATTTTGTGGCTGCAGTCACCATCTGCCATGATTTTGGAGCCCAAGAAAATATAAAATTCATCCATGGCTATAATGGCTCAGTGTTTTGATAAGCTTTTATTCCTGCTTAACTGATTAGAGGTTTTTTTTTTATTATTTAACAAATTCACTCTCTTGTCACTGAGAATTTGGTTCTTATAATTTGTTAATAAAATCTTTACTTTAAAGTTTTTGTTTCACTCATGCCTCCTTGGGCCTGAGACTCCCAAGTTGAGGCTTCATTGCCTAAATACTTCTTGGAATAATTCTTGGTCTGAGTTTAGGAAACTCTGTGTTCAGGTGTTGTGAAGAGGAGGGGATTAAAAAACTCAGTCATGAGCTGCTTAGTTATTTTCTGCAGATCCTATTTCTTGCCCCCAAACACTGTGGCCCCTCCAGGAGGCTCTGGAACCATTGCTTGAGATCTCTTGAGAAAGTCAGGCTTGACCTGGGTATTACTCTTCTTTAGAACACCCTTTCTCCACTGTCTCCCTGCCCAGTGTCTAGGCTTATTGGAGGTATTCAATGAGTATTTCTTTGAACTTAATAGCTGGTACAAAAGCTTTGGGGAAAATATGGCTAAAGAATGCTATCATACTTGAAATTGGGAAATTCGGAGTAATTACTGAGTGTCTCATATTCTTGTGGGGAAAATGCATGGCAAAATTCACAATGAGTTGATATTGTAAAGCAAAAATTCTTATGAGATGATTCAGAAGCTACATATCTGCTTATGATACTCAGAATGGGGATGACACTGATTTGCTGATAATGTATTATTATTATTCTGTAGCCCCAGATGATACAGCAGACTCTCAAGAGGACACTGCAATATTATGAGCACCAAGTTACAGGGTAAGGAAAAATGGATTTTGGTTTTTATTGGGAACAGCTAAAGATAATTCCTACATAGAGAACAGAGTTGTGGTTGCTAAGGGAGAGAGAGTTGGGGGAAGGATGGAGTGGGAGGTTGGTGTTAGGAGATGTAAACTATTATATATAGAATGGATAAACAATAAGGCCCTAATGTATCAAACAGGGAACTATATTTAATATCCTGTTATAAATCATAATGAAAATAATATATATATAAGGGATGTATATATGTGTAACTGAATCACTTTTCTGTATAGTAGAAATTAACACATTATAAATTACTATAACTAAATTAAAAAGAGTAATTACTCAAATGTAGTAGTGGAACATGTGGTTTTCTGCCACCCAAGTCAACCTTATTGCATAGTGGTTATGCTTAGTGTGGAGTGGGGGGCTAATCGGGGTCCTATGTTTATTGGGATTATTTATGTCAAAGGATTATTTGTGTTGAATCCTTTTAAATAAAATCCTTTTTGCTATTGCTTTCCTTTTTTTTCCTTCTGTACTCTTGCCTTCTCATTCTCATTCATCGAATTTCATATTTTGCCTTTGTAATATGGTAAGGCTTTAAAGGAAATTTTAGGATCCTTCAGTCAAGTTTAATCAAAATCATTATAAGCTTAATATAGTTGAGTGAGAAGTATTTGTTTTGTTTAGTTAGAGACCTGAGCTACAGAGTTTCCTTTATTTATTCCCCTCTTTTTGAAGTGGTGTGGTCTGGTGTAAAGTAAGAAGATTTAAGGTCATGAGACAGGAATTCAAGGTCTCACTAGGACATAGAACTTAAAAGTAACTTTATCTATTTTAAAGGGTGATGATGATGATGATAACTAAATCAAGGATTATTTTTCATTATTAAATGAGGTAATTTTAATGAAAGTATTTTGTAAGCAGAAACCTCCAAATAAGTGTAAGGTGTAACTTTGGCTATGGCTGAAAGCAGTTGGCAAATCCAAAAGCCTAAATTCACTTTCTGATGTAGTCTAGCTATTTAAATTAAATGTACAATGTACCACAGCTATTTATCTTTGTAGGGGTTTAAGAACTTCAGAGGAGTCAAGATTCAAATCCTGGTATCTCTTGAAAGGCTATAACACTATGGGTCATAGCCATTACCATAGGGATCAAGAACATATTTTTGGCTATTAGGATGTACTGTATTTTTGTTTTCTATAAAATAGAAGGGAGGAAAGCATAGTGGAAAAATAATCTCAGTATCTAGTATAATGCCATGCACTTTAAGTGCTTGATTAGTATATTAAGTATCATTTCAAAGAAAATTGCCCTGAAACTTTGTCATATCAATCCTCAAGAGTGCAATACTAGGGAAAACATTCCTTAAACTCATGAATGGCTTTTAATTTGAGGCTAATGTCTAAATGCTTTATTTTAAGGGAGATAAATAATGCAAATTAATCTCTTCCCATGTACTCTAAAATAAAACAATCATTCTCCTTTGATTTGCTGTTTTCAAAGTGTGGTGTTTGGATTAAATTAGTCAATGTGTTTAGAGTAGTTCCTGGTACATGGTGAGCACCACATGCTTGTTTACTCTTATATTTATTATCATTATGTTTTTAAATATTTTAATGACAGTATCAGTAATGCGACTTGACATTTGGGATCTTAGTTTCCTGAACAGGGATTGAACTCATGCCCCCTGCAGCAGAAGTGCAGAGTCCTAACCACTGGAACATCAGGGAATTCCCCACATTTATTGTCATTAAATTTTTTAATATTGTAATGACCATACACCAAAATGAATAACACCAAAAAAATGAAGTCCATGTCATAGGGGACTAGAATGCAAAAGTAGGAAGTCAAGAGATACCTAAATAACTGGCAAGTTTGGCCTTGGAATACAAAATGAAGCAGGGCAACAGCTAGCAGAGTTTTGCTAAGAGAATGTGCTGGTCATAGCAAACACCCTCTTAGAACAATGCAAGAGAAATCAGATCAATTATATTCTTTGCAGTTGAAGGTGAAGAACCTCTATGTGGTAAGCAAAAAAAAAAAAAGACCAGGAGCTGACTGTGGCTCAGATCATGAACTCATTTCAAAATTCAGACTTAAATTGAAGAAAGTAGGGGAAACGACTAGGCCATTCAGATAAGACCTAAATCAAATTCCTTAGGATTATGCAGTGGAAGTGACAAATAGATTCAAGGGATTAGATCTGATAGAGTGCCCGAAGAACTGTGGACAGAGGTTTGTAACATTGTACAGAAGTTGGTGATCAAAACCATTCCCAAGAAAAACAAATGCAGCAAGGCAAAATGGTTGTCTGAGTAGACCTTACAAATAACAGAAAAGAAAAGTGAGAGGCAAAGGAGAAAAGGAAAGATATACCCATATGAATGCAGAGTTCCAAAGAATAGCAAGGAGAGATAAGAAAGTCTTCCTAAGTGAACAATACAAAGAAATAGAGGAAAACAATAGAATGGGAAAGACTAGAGATCTCTTCAAGAAAATTAGAGATACCAAGGGAACATTTCATGTAAAGATGGGCACAGTAAAGGACAGAAATGGTATGGACCTAATAAAAGAAGAAGATATTAAGAAATGACAAAATACACAGAATAAATATACAAATAAGATCTTAATGACACAGATAACCATGATGGTGTGGTAACATACCTAGAGCCAAACATCTTGGAGTGCAAAGTGAAGTGGGCCTTAGGAAGCATCACTATGAACAAAGCAAGTAGAGGTGATGGAATTCCAGCTGAGCTATTTCAAATCCTAAAAGATGATGCTGTTAAAGTCCTGCACTCGATGCCAGCAAATTTGGAAAATTCAGTAGTGGTCAAGGACTGGAAAAGGTCAGTTTTCATTCCATCGCACAGAACGGCAATGTCGAAGAATGTTCAAACTGCTGCACAATTGCACTCATTTTACATGCTAGCAAAGTAATGCTCAAAATTTTCCAAGCCAGGCTTCAATAGTATGTGAACTGACTTCAACAGTACATGAACCAAGAACTCCCAGATGTTCAAGCTGGATTTAGAAAAGGTAGAGGAACTAGCAATCAAATTGCCAGCATGCATTGGATCATAGAATAAGCAAGAGGATTCTGGAAAAACATCTACCTCTGCTTCATTGACTATGAAAAAACTTTTGACTGTGTGGATCACAACAAACTGTAGAAAATTCTTCAAGTGATGGGAATACCAGACCTTACGTGCCTCCTGAGCAAACTCTGGGAGGTGGTGAAGGACAGGGAAGCCTGGTGCTGTGCATGGGGTTCAAAGAGTTGGACATGACTGAGCAACTGAACAACAACCACCACCACCAGTAATGAAATGCAACTGATGTTCTGAATTTATGAAGTTATCAAATGATAACTGATGAAGTAGTCTTATTTGTGAACTAAACTATGTCTTTGTGGCAAGTTGGAGTAGGAATCTTAAAAATATGATAAAAATAACTAAACTGTATTTCTATAATCAGCAGAAAATTATTTTTTCTATTAGTAGGGTGGAGTTCTATTTTATCTAAAAATTCCCTCAACTATCCCTTCAATCTGTGTATTGCCTAAATGGTCTTTCCCTAGTTCTGTTTAGTGCAGCCACAGTATTCAAAAAACAGACAGGGTATAGGACTTCCATATAAAGAGATATATTAATGTCCTACTGATTCTAAGACCTAATAGCATATTTTTGCTTAAGTGTTGGCTACCCTCTGAGAATTTTAAGTACCTTTACTCACTATCTTTTTTTTGTGTGCTCATACTGCTGAAGACAAAAGGGTCATGATTTCCTTGTCTAGTACCCTCTTTGCCTTTTTTTATTTAATTTTTTTCTTTTATATTGGGGTATAGCTGAATAACAATATTGTGATAGTTTCAGGTAGATAGCAAAGGGACTCAGCCATAGATATACATGTACCCATTTTCACCCAACTATCCCTCCTGCCATCCTACCCCTGCTGGGAACCATACATTTGTTCTCAAAGTGTGTTTTGTAAATAAGTTCATTTGTATTGTTTTTTTCTGAGGTTCCACATACAAGAGATGTCATAGATATATTTCTCCTTCTCTATCTGACTTACTTCACTCAATATGATAATCAAGGTACACCCATGTTGCATTATTTCATTCTTTTTAATGGCTGAGTAATATTCCATTGTGTACATGTGCCACATCTTCTTTATCCGTTCCTCTCTCAGTGGATTTCTAGGTTTCTTCCATGTAATCATTTGTCACCATTTGCTGACACCCTGTTGTAAACAGTGCTGAAGTGAATGCTGGGGTGCTTGTACCCTTTCAGACTATGTTTATCCCAGGAGTGGGATTACAAGGTCATATGGTAGCTGTATTTTCAGTTTCTTAAGGAACCTCCTTACTGTTCTCCATAGTGGCTGTACCAATTTACAGTCAGTGTGTAAGGGAGAGTTCCCTTCTTTCTGTACCCTCTCTGGTAATCATTGTTTGTAAATGTTTTTGATTACAGCCATTTTGACCGTGGAAAGGTGATATCCCATTGTAGTTTTGATTTATATATCTCTAATAATTAGTGATGTTGAGCATCTTTTCATGGGCCTCTTTGCCATCTGTATGTCTTCTTTGAGTTAAGTCTCTTTAGGTCTTCCACTGGATTTTTTTTTTTTTTTTTTNNNNTTTTTTTTTTTTTTTTTTTTGATATTGAGCTCCATAAGCTGTTTGTATATTTTGGAGATTAATCCTTTGTCTGTTGTTTCATTTGCAAATACTTTCTCCCATTCTAAGTGTTGTCTTTTTGTCTTGTTCATGATTTTCTTTGCTGTGCAAAAGGTTTTACATTTAATTAGTTCCCAATTGTCTATTTTTGTTTTCATTTGCATTATTTCAGGAGGTGGGTCAAAAAAAGATCTTGCTCTGGTTTATGTCAAAGAGTGTTTTCTCTATGTTTACCTATAAGAGTTTTATAGTGTCAAGTCTTAATTTATGTCTTTAATCCATTTTGAGCTTATTTTTGTGCATGATGTTAGGTAGTGTTCTAATTTCATCATTTTACATATTGCTGTCCAGAATCCCAGCACCACTTACTCCAGAGGCTGTCTTTTCTCCATTGTATATTCTTGTCACCTTTGTTATAGATTAGCTGACCATAGGTGTATGGGTTTATCTTTGGGCTTTCTATCCTGTACCACTGGTTTATATTTCTGTTTTTGTGCCAGTATCACACAGCTTTGATTACTGCAGCTTTTCAGCATAGTTTGAAAACAGGGAAGCTGATTCGTTCAGCTCCATTTTTCTTTTTCAAGATTACTTTGACTATTCTGGGTCTATTGCGTTTCCAGGTAAATTGTTAATTTTTTTGTTCTAATTCTGTGAAGAATGCCATTGGTAGTTTGATAGGAATTGCATTGATTCTGTAGATTGCTTTGGGTATTATATTCATTCTTCCGATTCAAGAACACTATATTTTTTTTCATCTGTTTGTGTTCTCTTTGGTTTCTTTCATCTGTGTTTTAAAGTTTTCTGAGTACAGGTCTTTTGCTTCCTTAGGTAGATTTATCCCTGAAAGTGAAAAGTGAAGTGTTAGTCCCTCAGTCATGTCCATGGACTGTGGTCTGCCAGGCTCCTCTCTCCATGTAATTGTCCAGGCAAGAATACTGGAGTGTATAGCCATTCCTTTCTCCATGGGGTCTTCCTGACCCAGAGATCAAATCTGGGTCTCCTGTACCACTGGCAGAGTCTTTATCATCTGAACCAACAGGGAAGCCTCAGCTTCATCCCATTGCAACAACAAAAAAAATAAGATTTATTTCTAGGTATTTTTTGTTGTTGCTGTTGCAATGGGAAATAGAATTTTTTTCTCTTTTGTTGTTAGTATATTGGAATGCAAGAGATTTCTGTGGATTAATTTTGTATAGTGCAACTTTATCAAATTCACTGGTTAGGGCCAGTAGATTTTTGTTAGAATCTTTGGGATTTTCTATGTATAGTAACAGGAGAAGGCAATGGCACCCCACTCCAGTATAGTAACATGTTGTCTGCAAACATGATGGTTATACTTCTTCCTTTCCAATTTGTATTCCTTTCATTTATTTTACTACTCTGATTGCTGTGGTGAGGACTTCCAAAACTATTTTGAATAAGAGTAATAAGAGTGATCATTCTTGTCTTGTTCCTAATCTTAGGGGAAATGCTTTCTGTTTTTCACAATTGAGTATGATATTTACTGTCAGTTTGTTGTATATAGCCTTTATTATGTTAAGGAATGTTCCCTCTATGCCCAGTTTCTGGAGAGTTTTTATTATAAATGGGTGTTGAATTTTTAAAAGCTTTTTCTGCATCTATTATGATTATCATATGATGTTTTATTCTTTATTGGTAATATGCTGCATCACATTGACTGATTTGTGTATATTGGAGAATTCTTGCGTTTCTGGGACAAATCCAACTTGATCATGGTGTGTAATCCTTTTAATGTGTTGTTGAATTCTGTTTACTAGTATTTTGTTGAGGATTTTTGGCTCCATGTTCACCACTGATATTGGTCTATAATTTTCTTTTTTTCTAATATCCTCATTTGATTTTGGTAACAGGGTGATGGTGGCCTTGTAGAGTGAATTTGGGACTGTTCCTCCCTCTGCAATTTTCTGGAAAAGTTTTAGAAGGATCAGTTTAACTCTTCTCTAAATGTTTGATAGAATTCATCTTTGAAGCCATCTGGTCCTGCAATTTTGTTTGTTGGAAGATTTTTTATTTACGGTTTCAGTTTCATTACTTGTAATTAGTCTGTTTACATTTTCTGATTCTTTCTGAGTCAGTCTTGGAAGGTTGTACTTTTCTAAGAATTTGTCCATTTCTTTCAGGTTATCCATTTTATTGGTGTATCATTGTTTTAGTAGTCTCTTATGATCCTTTGTATTTCTATAGTGTCAGTTGTAATTTCTCCTTATTCATTTCTAATTTTATTAGTTTNTTTTTTTTCCTCTCCCCCTTTTTTTTTTTTCTTGAGGATTTGGGCTAAAGTTCTATCATTTATCTTCTCAAAGAGCCAACTTTTGCCTTTATTGGTCTTTGCTATTGTTTTCTTCCTTTTTGTTTTATTTATTTCTGCTCTAATATTTATGCTTTAATTCTATTGACTTTGGGTTTTGTTTGTTCTTTTTTCTCTAGTTGATAATTTAGATGTAATGTTAGATTGTTTATTTGAGACTTTTTTGTTTCTTGAGGTGACAGTAACTGGCTATAAACTACTTTTAGAACTGCTTCTGGGGCATCCAGTAGGTTTTGGTTCATTGTGTTTTCTTTACCATTTGTTTCTTCTTTAATTTTTGTAGTGATCACTTGGTTATTTAGCAGCACACTTTTTAGTCTCCATGTGTTTTTTTTTTAAACAACTTTTTTTTCCTATGTTCGAATTCTGTCTTGTGGCATTATGGTTCAAAGAAGGCAATGGCACCCCACTCCAGTACTCTTGCCTGGAAAATCCCATGGACAGAGGAGCCCGGTGGGCTGCAGTCCATGGGGTCGCTAAGAGTCAGACACAACTGAGCAACTTCACTTTCACTTTTCACGTTCATGTATTGGAGAAGGAAATGGCAACCCACTCCCGTGTTCTTGCTTGGAGAATCCCAGGGACGGGGGAGCCTGGTGCGCTGCCATCTATGGGGTCGCACAGAGTCTGACATGACTGAATCAACTTAGCAGCAGTAGCAGCATTATGGTTGGAAAATATGCTTGATAATCTTCAATTTCTTTAATTTTTCCTAGGCTTGATATGTGACCCAAGATTTGTTCTATCCTGGAGCATGTTCCATGTGTACTTGAGAAGAAAGTGTATTTTGCCACTTTTGGGTGGAATAACTTATAAATATCAATTGAATCTATTTGGTCTATTGTGTCATTTGTTGCTGTGTTTCCTTATTTATTTTCTGTCTGGATATCTGTTGATTGGTGTAAGTGGGATATTAAAGCCCTCCGCTATTCTCGTGTTAAAGTCCATTTTTCCCTTGATGATTGTTACCATTTGCTTAAGTATTGAGGTGCTTTTATGTTAATTACATAAATAGCTACAATTATTACATATTCTTGAATTAATCCCTAGATTGTTGTGTAGTACCATTCCTTATCCATTGAAACAGTTTTTATTTTAAAGTATGTTTTGGCTGATATGAGAATTGCTACTCCAATTTTCTTTTGATTTCTTTTTGCGTGGAATATCTCTTTCCATCACCTCACTTTCAGTCTGAATGTGTCCCTAGATCTTAAGTAGATCTCTGGTAGGCAGCATATCCCCTTCATGAATCTCAGCTTTGTTGCTATGAAGGGGCTTTGTAGCTCAGTCAAATGAATCAAGGTAAATAGATGTGGTCAAGCAGGAGATGGTAAGATTGAACATAGACATATTAGGAATCAGTGAACTAAAATGGATGGGAATGGGAGAATTTAAATCAGATGACCATTATATCTACTACTGCAGGCAAGAATCCCTTAGAAGAAATGGAGTAGCCTTCATAATCAACAAAAGAGTCTGAAATGCCGTGCTTGTTTGTAATCTCAAAAATGAGAGTAATCTCGGTTCAATTCCAAGGCAAATCATTCAACATCACAGTAATCCAAGTCTGTGCCCTAACCACTGATATCAAAGAAGCTGAAGTTGCCCAGGTCTTTGAAGACCTACAACACCTTCGAGAACTAATATCAAGAAGCAATGTCCTTTTCATCATAGGGGACTGGAATGCTAAAGTAGGGAGTCAAGAGATACTTGAAGTAACAGGCAAGTTTGGCCTTGGAGTACAAAATTAACCAGGACAAAGGCTAACAGAGTTTGGTCAAGAGAATATGCTGGTCATAGCAAATACCCTTTTCCAAAAACTCAAGAAGTGACTCTATACATGGACATCACCAGATGGTCAACACCCAAATCAGACTGATTATGTTCTTTGCAGACAAAGATGAATAAGCTTTATACAATCTGTAAAAACAAGGTTCTGAAATGACTGTGGCTTAGATCATGAGCTCCCTATTTCAAAATCCAGGCTTAAATTGAAGAATGTAGGAAAACCCACTAGGCCATTCAGGTATGATCTAAATCAAACCCCTTATGATTATACAGTGAAAGTGACAAATAGATTCAAGAGATTAGATCAGGTAGACAGAGTGCCTAAAGCACTGTGGTCAGAAGTGTAAAACATTGCATAGGAAGCAGTGGCCAAAACCATCTGAAAGAAAAAAAAAATACAAGAAAGCAAAGTTGTTGTCTGAGGAGGTTTACAAATAGCTAAAGAAAGAAGAGAAGAGAAAAGGGAGAAAGGGAAAGATTATCCAGCTGAATGCAGAGTTCCAGAGAATAGCAAGGGAAGATAAAAACACTTTCTTAAATGAACAATGCAAAGAAATAGACAAGAACAGTAGAATGGAAAATACTAGAAATATTTTCAAGAAAATTGGAGATACAAAGGGAATATTTCTTGCAAGGATGGGCATGATAAAGGACAGAAATGGTAAGGACCTAACAGAAGCAAAAGAAATTAAGAAGAGGTGACAAGAATACATAGTAAGACTATACAAGGAAATTCTTAATGTCCTGGATAACCACAATGATGTGGTCACTCACCTAGAGCCAGCCATGCTGGAGTGTGAAGTCAAGTGGGCCTTAGGAAGCATTACTGTGAACAAAGCTAGTGGAAGTGGTGGAATTCCAGCTAAGCTATTTAAAGTCCTAAAATATGATGTTGTTAAAGTGCTGAACTCAATATGTCAGCAAGTTTGGAAAACTCAGCAGTGGCCACAGAACTGGAGATGGTTAGTTTTCATTTCAATCCCAAAGAAGGACAATGCCAAAGAATGTTCAAACTGCTATACAGTTGCACCTATTTCACATACTAGAAGGTTATGCTCAAAATCCTTCAGTTAGGCTTCAGCAGTACATGAACTGAGACTTCCGGATGTCCTAGCTGGATTTAGGAAAGGCAGAGGAACCAGAGATCAGATTGCCAACATTCATTAGATCATGGGGAAAGCAAAGGAGTTTCAGAAAAACATCTACTGCTATTTCATTGACTGTACACAACTCTTTGTGTGGATCACAACAAACTGTGGGAAATTGTTAAAGTGATAGAAATACCCAACCACCTTACCTGTCTCCCGAGAAACCTGTATGCAGTCAAGAACAACAGTTAAAACCGAACATAGAACAATTGACTGGTTCAAAACTGGGAGAGGACTATGACAAGGCCATGTATTGTCACCCTGCTTATTTAACTTATATCCAGAGACCATCATGCAAAATTCTGTGCTGGATGAATCACAGGCTGGAATCAAGGTTGCTGGGAGAACAACCTCAGATATGTGGATGATACCACTCTAATGGCAGAAAATGAAGAGGAACTGAAGAGTCTCTTGATGAGTGTGAAAGAGGAGAATGAAAAAGCTGACTTGAAATTCAACATTAAAAATACTAAGATCATGGCATCCGGTCCCATCACTTTATGGCAAATAAAAGGGGAAAAAGTGGAAGCAGTGGGAGATTTTATTTTGTTGGGCTCCAAAATCACTGTTTATAGTGACTGCAGCCATGAAATTAAAAGATACTTGTTCCTTTGAAGGAAAGCTCTGACAAACCTAGACAGCATATTAAAAAGCAGAGACATCACTTTGCCATCAAAGGTCTGTCTAGTCAAACCTATTGTTTTTCCAGTAGTCATGTATGGATGTGAGAATTGGACCTTAAAAAAGGTTGCATACTGAAGGATTGAAATGTTCAAATTGTGGTGCTGGAGAAGACTCTTGAGAATACCTTGGACTACAAGGAGATCAAACCAGTAAAAACTAAATTAAATCAACCCTGAATATTCTTTGGAAGCTGAAGTTCCCAAACTTTTGCCACCTGATGCAAAGAGCCAGCTAACTGGAAAATACTGTGATGCTGGGAAAGATTAAACGCAAAAGGAAAATGGGATGGCAGAGGATGAGAAGGTTAGTAAGCATCACTGACTCAATGCACATGGATTTGCCCAAGTTCTGGGAGATATTGGAAGATAGGCATGTCTGTGTGCTGCTTTCCATGTAGTCACAAAGAGGTGGACATGACTTTATGACTGAACAACAACAACATTTTGCTGACAAATGTTCATATAGTCAAAGCTATGGTTTTTCTGATAGTCATGTACAGTTGTGAGAACTGGTCCTTAAAGAAGGTTGAGTGCCAAAGAATTGATGCTTTCAAATTGTGGTGCTGGAAAAGACTCTTGAGAATCACTTAAGGATACTGGTATGCTATAATACATGGAATGGCAAAAAGTTGGACATGACTTAATGATTGACCACCACCAACAAGAAGGCAGCATATACACGGGTCTTGCTTTTCTATCTATTCATCCAGTCTGTGTCTGTTTGTTGGGGCTTTTTAAATTTAAAAAAAAAATTAAAATTAATTAATTTTTGTTTTTACTTTACAGTTAAGGTAATTATGATATGTATGTGCCTATTGCCATTTTCTTAATTGTTTTGGGTTAGTTTTTGTGGGTCATTTGCTTTTGTTGGGTTTCCTTCCTAGAGAAGTTTCTGTAGTATTTGTTGTAAAGCTGGTTTGCTGATGCTGAATTCTCTTAACTTTTGCTTGTCTGTAAAGTTTTTTATTTCTCCATCAAATCTGAGTTAGATCATTGCTGGGTAGAGCAATCCTGATTGTAGATTTTTCCCTTTCCTCACTTTAAATTTATTCTGCCACTCCCTTCTGGCCTGCAGGGTTTTTTTCTGAAAAGTCAGCTGATAGCCTTATGGGGATTCCCTTGTATTTGTTTTTTGCTTTTCCCTTGATGCTTTTAATATTTTTCCTTTGCATTTGGTTTTTGTTAGCTTGATTAATATGTGTCTTGTGTTTATCCTGTATGGGACTTTATGTACTTCCTGTTCTTTGGTGGTATTTCCTTTCCCACATTAGTGAACTTTTTTACTATAATCTCTTCAAATATTATCTCCAACCCTTTTCCTTCTTCTGTACCTCTGTAATTCAAATGTTGCTGTGTTTAGTATCATTGCAGAATTCTCTGAGATTGTTCTCAATCCTTTACATTCTTTTTTCTTTTTCTTGCTCCTTGGCCATTATTTACATCATTCTGTCTTCCAGCTCAGTTATTGGTTTTTCTGCCTTATTCTGTCCTTGATTCCTTCTAGAGTGTTTTTAATTTCAGTTGTTGAGTTGTTTGTCACTGTTTGTTTTTTCTTTAGTTCTTCCAGATCCTTGTTAAATGCTTCTTGCAGTTTATCCATTTTATTTTGAAGGTTTTTTACTTGAACTTTACTTTATTTTGAGTTTGTTTGCTATCATTACTCTAAATACTTTTTGAGATACATTTCCTATTTCCTACTCATTTATTTGGTATTGTAAGCTTTTACCTTGCTTTTCCATCTGTAACAGATTTTTTTGTTGCCTCTTTGGTTTTTGATGGGCGGGACTATATTCCCCAAGTGTTTGACCTCAGGTTTCCAGAAATGGGATGTGCAGGCTGTTGGGTAGAGCTGGGTCTTGATGTTGAGATATGGACCTCTGGGATACTTCACTTTGATTCGTATTTCCTGGAGCTTGACTTCATCTGTTACTCCAGTACTTTGGACTAATGTCTCCTACAATAGGAGCTCAAGCCTGATCTCTGGCCTGTGAACTGGGATCCTGCTAGGTGCAGAGTGCAGCAACACCAACAGTAACAAAAGAAAGAGAACAATAATAAAGAAGAAAAAATAAAATACATTTAGAAAACTAACAAATGTATTAGAAAAATCAAGAAACTATATGAAACAAGCAGTGGAGGATAAAATTGAACTCTAATAGCAAAGAAGAAAGAGCATGGTAGTATTTAAAAAATAAAAGGGAGCAGAACAATAACAAAGAATAAAAAATAAAATGTATTCAGAAAACTAGCAGATAAATTAGGAAAAAATTAGACTACTTATGAAACAACCACTGAAGGGTGAGAGTAAACTCCACTAGCAAAAAATAAACCCCTCCCACCAAAAGAAAAGAAGGAAGAAAAAACCTTGTCTTTTGAGGGCTGGGGTTTAGGTGGGGAAGGGTTTAGGTGATGACTGGATTTAGGTGGTGTCAGAGTCTTGGTTCTCATTCCATGCCCCAAAAAAGCCCTGGGTGAAGATAGGTGGTGAACTCGGGCTCAGCCTAGTCAGAGGGGCCTTCAGGATGCCTCTGGCTTCAGGGCATGGAGGGCCAGGCCTGGGGCCTCAGGAGGCTCCTCAGGGCCAAGGGGTGGGGAAATACCTGGCAGTTTCCCTGCTCCTTGAACCCAGAGGGACCATCCCCCAGCTGACTTGGCTCCTTCACACCCTGACACCACCTAAACCTGACCAGTTCCTCCACTCATGCACACAGGCACTACATGGGTGGAGGGGCCCCTGAAGGGTGGAGGGGGGCCCAGGTGATCTAGTGGAACCTGTGTGGCAGAGTGGGCCCTGGAGTGTGGAGGCGGCCCTCAAGTGTGGAGGGGCCATGGAGGGCTGAGGGGCCCTGCAGGGCAGGATCCCAGCCTGGAGCCTTAGGAGGCTCCTTGGGACTGAGTGGTCGCACAGAGGTACCAGGGAGCCTCCCAAGGGTATCCCAGGGGACCCTCCCCAAGCTGGTTTGGCTCTTTCTCCTTCCCTGCTCACTCTCATGCCCAAAAGACTTACTAGAGCAAGAGTGCCCCAGAGGTTGGAGGAGCAGACTCAGGGCCTCAAAAGACTTCCCAGTGATAAGTGGGTGGGGGAACATCAAGAGTGTTCTCCCCAGTTCTCCTACTCTGAGGGTCTTTCCTCCTCCCCACTGATCTGGAAGCAAGCATGCCTCTTCTGATGCTTGAACCACTGCCCTTCACTCCTTCAGCCACCCCTCACCTGTGCCAGGCCTGTTGAGCCTCCACTTCTCTCCCTGCCCCTTGCTCCCCGCTACATCCTACCTGGTTGCTCAGGGGTTCCTCCCATCTGCCTGGTTGTTTGAGGTCCTCCACCAGAGTTTGGTGAGTGTCCTAGTTGTGAGGAGACAGGAACTCCCTGTCTTCTCTCTCTGCCATCTTGGTTTTACCTCCAGGAGTTTTTAAATCTCAGTTTCAATTTCAGTTTTTGTGATTTGTCTGTTTATAGTTTCTATTTCTTCCTGATTCAGTCTTGGGAGACTACCTTTCTAAGAATTTGTCAATTTCTTCCAGGTTGTCCATTTTATTAGCATACAGTTGCTTGTAGTAGTCTCTTATGATCCTTTGTATTTCTATGCTGTTGGTTGTAACTTTTGTTTTCATTTTTCATTTTAGTGATTTGAATTCCTTTCCCTTTTTTTCTTGATAAATCAGGCTAAAGGTTTATCACTTTTGTTTATGTTTTCAAAGAACCAGCTTTTAGTTTCATTGATCTTTGCTATTGTTTCCTTTGTCTGTTTCATTTGTTTCTATTCTGGTCTTTATGTTTTCTTTCCTTCTACTAATTTTAGATTTTATTTTTTCTTTCTCCAGTTGTTTTTGGGGTAAGGTTAGATTGTTTATTTGAGATTTTCCTTGTTTCTTGAGGTGAGGTTTTATTGCTGTAAACTTCCCTTTTAAAATGATTTCGCTGCATGCCATAGGTTTGATTATTGTACTTTCATTTTTATTTGTCTGTAGTAATTTTTTGATTTCCTGTTTGATTTCTTCAGTGATATGTTGGTTATTTAGTAGCATATTTTACCCTCCATTTATTTGTGTTTTTATAGTTTTTTCTCATAGTTTATTTCTAATCTCATAGTATTGTGATCAGAAAAGATGCTTGATATGATCCCAATTTTCTTAAATTTACATAGGCTGGCCTTGTGGTCGATCTTGGAGAATATTCTATGTGCACTTGAGAAGAATGTGCACTGTGCTACTTTTGGATGGAATGCTCTATAAATCTGATCTATGTTTCCTTCTTAATTTTCTGTCTGGGAGATCTATTGACAAAGATGGGGGTGTTAAAGTTCCCCACTGTTATTAGGTTACTGTTGATTTGTGGTTATTAGTATTTGTTTTACATATTGAGACTGAGGTGCTACTCTGATGGGTGCATAAGTGTTGACAATTGTTATGCCTTCTTCCTGGATTAATCTTTTGATCATCATATAGTGTCCTTCCTTGCCTCTTATTATATTCTTATTTTAAAGTCTATTTTGTCTAATATGAGAATTGCTACTCTAGTTTCCTTTTGATTTCCAGGTGCACAGAATATCCTTTTCCATCCCTCCACTTTCAGTCTATATGTGTCCTTAAGTCTGAGGTGGGTCTCCTGACTAGAGGAGTTCCTTTAACTCCTCTAGTTGTAAAACTAGTTGTTGTAAAACTGATTTGGTGATGCTGAATTCTCTTAACTTTTGCTTGTCTTTAAAGTTTTTGCTTTCTCCTCAAATCTGAATGACAGCCTCACTGGGTAGATTATTTTTGGTTCTATGTTCTTTCACTTTAAATATATTGTACCATTCCTTTCTGCCTTGCTGAGTTTATGCTGAGAAATCATCTGATAACTTTATGGGAATTTCCCTATATGTTATTTATTGTTTTTCTTAATATTTTATCTATTTTTACTCTTAATATTTTATCTTTAATTTTTGTCAGTTTGATTACTAGGTTTCTTGGCCTGTTCCTGCTTGTTTTTATTCTGCCTAGGACTCAGTGAGCGTCCTGGACTTTGTTGACGGTTTTTTCCCTGTGTTATGGACATTTTTGCTGTATTTCTTGAAATATTGTCTCAGGTCTTTTCTCTTTCTCTTCTCCTTCTTGGACCCTTATAATGCCAAATTTGGTGTGTTTAATGTTGTCTCAAAGATCTCTAGGTTCTCTCCATTCTTTTTTCTTTATTCTGTATTGTGGCAGAGATTTACACCATTCTGTCTTCCAGGTCACTTATCCGTTCTTCTGTGTCATTGATTCTGCTATAGATTGCTTCTAGTTTTTTTTTTTTTTTCCAGTTTATGTATTATCTATTCCTGTTTGTTTATAATTCTTCTAAATGCTTATTAAGCATTTCTTGCATTTTCTCAGTCTTTCCCTCCATTCTTTTTCAGAGATGCTGGATCATTTTTACTGTCATTATTCTGAAATTCTTTTTCTGGAAGGTTGCCTATCTCCTCTTCATTTAGTTATTTTTTTGGTGTTTTGCCTTATTCCTTCTTCTGGGACATAATCTTTTGCCTTTTGATTTTGTTTAACTTTCTTTTATTGTGGTTTTTGTTCTGGAGTCTGCAGGATTGTAGTTCTTCTTGGTTCTTCTGTCTTACCTTTAGCAGATGAAATTATCTCAGAGGCTTGTGCAAGCTTCTTGATGGGAGGAACTGTCTCTTTGCCTTTTAGAGTCCACCTTTCTGCTTTCAAGTTCCTTTAGCCATATGAAAATGGAGAGCATCTGTGATCACTAACACTTAAATTTAACATGTATTTACTCATATGTGTTGTTCCTCTTTATGAAACATAGTTGTAACTCCATGAAAAGGAATGTGCTTTTTCCAGTTTAAGGGATATCAGGCAATTGAGAGTAAATGCTGGAAAATATATTTTACATGTTTCTAGGGGAAGTGAAGGTGCTTTTCCTAATCTTTTTCTCCAAAAATTTAAACTTTTTTTTGTATTGGGGTATAGCTGATTAACAATGTTATGGTACTTTCAGGTGAACAGTGAAGGGACTCAGTCATACACATACATACATCCGTTCTCCACCAAACGCCACTCTCATCCAGGCTGGCACATAACATTGAACAGAGTTCCATGTGCTATACATTAGGTCTTTGTTGGTTATCTGGTAAATATAGTAGTGTGTACTTGACCTTCCCGAAGTTCCCTAACTATCCCTTCCCTCTGGCAACTATAAGTGTGTTTTCTAAGTCTATGAGTCTCTTTCTGTTTTGTAAGTAAGTTCATTTTGTATCATTTCTTTTTAGATTCCACATATAAGGGATGTCATGTGATATTTCTCCTCTTTCTGACGTACTTCACTCAGTATGACACTGTAGGTCCATCCATGTTGCTGCAGATGGAATTATTTCATTTTTTTAATGACTGAGTAATATTCCGTTAAATGTATATACTACTTCTTTATCCGTTACTCTCTTAGTGGACATTTAGGTTTCTTCCATGTCTTGGATATTGTCAACAGTGGTGTAATGAACATTGAGGTGCATGTATCCTTTTGGATCATTTTTTTTATCCAGATATATGCCCAGGAGTGGGATTGTAGGGTCATATGTTAGCGCTACTTTTAGTTTTTTAAGGAATATCCTTGCTGTCCTCCATAGAGACTGTATCAATTTACATTCCCATCAACAGTGTAGGAGGGTTTCCTTCTCTGCACACCCTATCCAGCATTTGTTGTTTGTGAGTTTTTTTTTTTTGATGATAGCCATTCTAACCGGTGTGAGGTAATATCTCATTGTAGTTTTAATTTGCATTTCTCTAATAACTAGTGTGAAAGCCACTCAGTCATATCTGACTCTTTGTGAACCTGTGGACTGTAGTCTTCCAGGGTCCCCTGTCCATGGAATTCTCCAGGCAAGTATAATGGAGTGGGTAGCCATTCAGTTTTATCAGTTGGGGATTTTTCCAATCCAGGAATTGAACCCAGGTCTCCCACTTTGCAGGCAGATTCTTTACCATCTGAGTCAACAGGGAAGCCCTAATAACAAATGATGTTGAACATCTTTTCATGTGCCTATTGACCATCTGTATGTCTTCTGGAGAAATGTCTATTCAGGTCTTCTGCCCATTTTTTGAATGGGTTGTTTACTTTGATGCTATTAAGCATCATAAGCTGTTTGTAAATTTTGGAGACCTATCCCTTATTGGTCAAATAATTTGCAAAGATTTTCTCCCAGTCTGTGGGTTGTCTTTTTGCTTTGTTTATTGTTTCCTTTGCTTTGCAAAAGCTTTTGAGTTTAAGTAGGCCCTCTTTGTTTATTTTTGCTTTTATTTCCATTATTCTGGGAGGTGGATAGAAAAAGATATAATTGTGAGTTTTGTTAGAGAGTGTTCTACCTATGTTTTCCTCTAGGAGTTTAATAGTGTCTGGTCTCACATTTAGGTATTTAATCCATTTTGAGCTTATTTTTGTGTATGGGGTTAAGGAATGATCTAACATTTTTTTACATGTGCTTGTCCAATTTTCCCAGCACCGTTTGTTGAAGAGACTGTCTTTCCAACATTGTGTAGTCTTGCCTCCTTTGTCATACTATAGTTGACCATAGGTGCATGGGCTTATTTCTGGGCTTTCTATCCTGTCCTGTTGATTTGTATATCTGTTTTTGTGCTAGGGCCATACTGCTTTGATAACTGTAGTACAGTCTGAATTTGGGGAACCTGATCCCTCCACCTCTGTTTTTCTTTTTCAGGATTGCTTTGAATATTCTGGGTCTTTTGTGTCCCCATTCAAATTTTGAGATTTTTTTTTGGTTCTGAAAGTGAAAGTGTTAGTTGCTAGTACAAAGAGTTGTGTTTGACTCTTTGCGATCCCATGGACTATAGCCCACCAGGCTCCTCTGTCCATTCCTTGAAATTCTCCAAGCAAGAATACTGGATACTTTTGCTAATTTGATCGGGATTGCACTGAATCTGTAGATTGCCATGGGTGGTATAGGCATTGTGACAATATTGATTATTCCAATCCAAAAACATGGTATATCTTTCCATCTGTTTGTGACTTCTTCAGTTTCTTTCATCAGCATCTTATAGTTTTTGGAGTACAAGTCTTTTGTCTGATTAGGTCAGTTTATTCCTAGATATTTTATTCTTTTTGATGTAGTGGTAAATGGAATTGATTCTTGAATGCCTCTTTCGATCTTTTGTTGTTAGTCTATAGAAATGCAACTGATTTCTGTGTGTTAATTTTGTAACCTACAGCTTTACCAAATTCACTGATGAGTTCTAGTAGTTTTCTGGTAGCATCTTCAGGATCTTCTATGTATACTAAAATGTCATCCGCAAACAGTGACAGTTTAACTTCTTCTTTTCCAATCTGTATTCCTCTTATTTCTTTTTCTTCTCTCATTGCTGTAGCTAGGACTTCCAAAACTATGTTGAATAAAAGGGGTGAGATTGGACATCCTTAACGTGTTCCTGATATTAGAGGGATTGCTTTCAGCTTTTCACCACTGAGTATGTAGGTGTAGGCTAGCTGTAGATTTGTTGTATATAGCCTTTATTATGTTGAAGTTTATGTCCTCAACCCGATTTCTGGAGAGTTATCATAAATGGGTGCTGAATTTTGTCAAAACCTTTTTATGCATCATTGAGATGATCATATGGTTTTTATTCTTCAGTTTGTTAATGGGTGTATTGCATGTATTAGCTTGTGGATGTTGAAATATTCTTGTATCCCTGGGTTGAATCCCACTTGATTATGGTATATGATCTTTTAAATGTACTGTTGAATATGAATTGCTAGTATTTTGTTGAGGATTTTTGCATCTATGCTCATCAGTTTTATTGGCCTGTACATTTTTTTGTGTGTGTGGTGTCTTTGTTTGGTTTTGGCATCAGGATGATGGTGGCCTCATAAAATAAGTTGGCAAGCTTTCCTTCCACTGCAGCTTTTTTGGAACAATTTCAGAAGGGTCAGTGTTCCCTCTTATCTGAATATTTGATAAAGTTTGCCTGTGAAGCCATCAGGTCCTGGAATTTTGTTTGGGTAGAGGTTTTTAATCACAGTTTCAATTTCAGTGCTTGTGATTGGTCTGTTCATATTTTCTGTTTCTTCCTGGTTCAGTCTAAGGAGACAATACATTTCTAAGAATTGCTTATTTCTTCCGGGTTGTCCATTTTACTGGCATACAGTTGTTCATAGTAGTCTCTTGTAATCTTTTGTATTGCTATGGAGTCAATTGTAACCTCTCCATTTTTATTTCCAATTTCACTGATTTGTGTCCTCTCCCTTTTTTTCTTGATGAGTCTAAGTAAAGGTTTATCAATTTTGTTTATTTTTTCAAAGAACCAGCTTTTAGTTTCATTGATTTTGTGATTGTTTTCTTTGTCTCTATTTCATTTATTTTCTCTGATCGTTATGATTTCCTTTCTTCTGCTGATTTTAAATTTTATTTTTGTTCTTTCTCTAATTGTTTCAGATTTAAGGTTAGGTTGTTTATTTGAAATTTTTCTTGTTTATTGCCATAAGATTGTATTGCTATAAACTTCCCTCTTAGTACTACTTTGGCTGCATCCTATAAGTTTTGGATGTTGTGCTTTCATTTTCTTTTTTCTCTAGGGATTTTTAAATTCTTACTTGATTTCTTCAGTGATCCAGTGGTTGTTTAGTAGCATATCATTTAGCCAGCATGTGTTTGTGTTTAATCTTAGAGTTTTTTTCTTTTAGTTTATTTCTAATCTCATAGTATTGTGATCAGAAAAAATGCTTGATATGATTTCAGTTTTCTTAAAATTGCATAGGCTAACCTCATGGCCCAGCATGTGGTCAGTCCTGGAGAATGTTCCATGTGCACTTGAGAGGAATGTGTAGTCTGCTGCTTTTGGATGGAATGTTCTATACGTATCAACTAAGTCCAATTTGTCTAATGTGTCACTTAAGGCCTGTGTTTCATTATTGATTTTCTGCCTGGATGATTGGCCCATTCAGGAATGTGGGATATTAAAGTCTTTCACTGGTACTGTGTTACTTTTGATTTCTCCCTTTATGTTTGTTTGTATTTCCTTGCATATTGAGGTGCTCCTATGTTGGGTGCATGCATATTTAGAATCATTATATCTTCTTCTTGAATTGAACCTTTGATCATTATATAGTGTCTGTCTTTGTCTCTTATAACAGTTTTTGTTTTAAAGTCTATTTTGTCTTGTGTGACTATTGCTACTTTAGCCTTCTTATGATTTCCATTTACATGAAATACCTTCTCCCATCCTGTTATTTTTAGTCTATAAGTGTCCATAGGTCTGAGGTGGTTCTCTTGTAGACAACATATATATGGGTCTTGTTTTTATATCCATCCAGCCAATCTATGTCTTTTGATTGGTGCATTTAATCCATTTATATTTAAGGAAATTGTTGATATGTATGATCCTATTACAATTTTGTCAGTTGTTTTGGGTTTATTGTTTGTAGAACGTTTTCTTCTTTTGTGTTTACTGCGTAGAGAAGTTCCTTTAGCATTTATTGTAAAACTGTTTTAGTGGTGCTGAGTTAATTTTTGTATGTCTGCAAAGCTTTTATTTCTCCATCAAATCTTATTAAGAGTCTTACTTGGTAGAGTAGTCTTGGTTGTAGTTTCTTCCCTTTCATCACTTGGAGTATATCATGCCATTCCCTTCTGGCTTGTAGACTTTCCATTGAGAAATCAGCTTGAGATAACCACCTGGGATTTCTCTTGTGTGTTATTAGTCTTTTTCTCTTGTTGCTTTTAATATTCTATCTTTGTCTTTATTTAATTTTTGTCACTTTGATTACTGTGTGTTTTGCTGTGTTCCTCGGGTTTTTCCTGCCTGGAACTCTGCCATTCGTTGAATTGGTTAACTATTCCTTTTCTCATGTTGGGGAAGTTTTCAACTATTATCTCTTTAATTATTTTCTCACGTTCTTTCTCTCTATCTTCTCCTCTGGGACCTTTATAAAGTGAATGTTGGTGTGTTTAATGTCCCAGAGTTCTCTTAGGCTGTCTTCATTTCTTTTCACATTCTTTTTATATATTCTATTTTGTAGCAGGGATTTCCACCATTCTGTCCTCCAGGTCCATTATCCATTATTCTTCAGTTATTCTGCATTTGATTCCTTGAACGGAGAAGGCAATGGCACCCCACTCCAGTACTCTTGCCTGGCAAATCCCATGGATGGAGGAGCCTGGTGGGCTGCAGCCCATGGGGTCACTAGGAGTCGGACATGACTGAGCAACTTACTTTCACTTTTAACTTTCATGCATTAGAGAAGGAAATGGCAACCCACTCCAGTGTTCTTGCCTGGAGAATCCCAGGGACAAGGGAGCCTGGTGGGCTGCCTCTATGGGGTCGCACAGAGTCGGACACAACTAAATTGACTTAGCAGCAGCAGCAGTGTTGAAGAAAGTAGGGGAAACCACTATACCATTCAGGTATGATGTAAATCAAATCCCTTATGATTATACAGTGGAAATGAGAAATAGATTTAAGGGACTAGATCTGATAGACAGAGTGCCTGATGAACTATGGATGGAAGTTTGTGACGTTGTACAGGAGACAGGGATCAAGACCATCCCCATGGAAAAGAAATGCAAAAAGCAAAATAGCTGTCTGAGGAGGCCTTACAAATAGCTGAGAAAAGAAGAGAAGCGAAAAGCAAAGGAGGAAAGGAAAGATATTCCCATTTGAATGCAGAGTTCCAAAGAATAGCAACGTGGGATAAGAAAGCCTTCCTCAGTGATCAATGTAAAGAAATAGAGGAAAACAATAGAGTGGGAAAGACTAGAGATCTCTTCAAGAAAATTAGAGATACTAAGGGAACATTTCATGTAAAGATAGGCATGATAAAGGACAGAAATGGTATGGACCTAACAGAAGCAGAAGATATTAAGAAGAGGTGGCAAGAATATACAGAAGAACTGTACAAAAAAGAGCTTCATGACCTAGATAATCATGATGGTGTGATCACTCACCTAGAACCAGACATCTTGGAATGTGAAGTCAAATGAGCCTTAGAAAGCATCACTATGAACAAAGCTAGTGGAGGTGATGAAATTCCAGTTGAGCTATTTCAAATCCTGAAAGATGATGCTGTGAAAGTGCTGCACTCAATATGCTGGAAAATTTGGAAAACTCAGCAATGGCCACAGGACTGGAAAAGGTCAGTTTTTATTCCAGTCCCAAAGAAAGGCAATACCAAAGAGTGCTCTAAGTACTGCACAATTGCACTCATCTCACATGCTAGTAAAGTAGTGCTCAAAATTCTCCAAGCCAGGCTTCAGCAGTATGTGAACCGTGAACTTCCAGATGTTCAATCTGGTTTTAGAAAAGGCAGAGGAACCACAGATCAAATGGCCAATATCTGCTGGATCATCAAAAAAGCAAGAGAGTTCCAGAAAAACATCTATTTCTGCTTTATTAATTATGCCAAAGCCTTTGACTGTTTGGATCACAATACACTGTGGAAAATTCTGAAAGAGATGGGAATACCAGGCCAGCTGACCTGTCTCTTGAGAAACCTATATGCAGGCCAGAAAGCAACAGTTAGAACTGGACATGGAACAACAAACTGGTTCCAAAAAGGAAAAGCAGTACGTTAAGGCTGTATATTGTCACCCTGCTTATTTAACTCATATGCAGAGTACATCATGAGAAATGCTGGGTAGAAGCACAAGCTGGAATCAAGATTGCTGGGAGAAATATCAATAACCTCAGATATGCAGATGACAGCACCCTTATGGCAGAAAGTGAAGAGGAACTGAAGAGCCTTTTGATGAAAGTGAAAAAGGAGAATGAAAAAGTTGGCTTAAAGCTCAACATTCAGAAAGCTAAGATCATGGAATCTGGTCCCATCACTTCATGGCAAATAGATGGGGAAACAATGGAAACAGTGTCAGACTTTATTTTTTTGGGCTCCAAAATCACTGCAGATGGTGACTGCAGCCATGAAATTACAAAACATTTACTCCTTGGGAGGAAAGTTATGTCCAACCTAAACAGCATATTAAAAAGAAGAGGTATTACTTTGCCAACAAAGGTCCATCTAGTCAAGGCTATTGTTTTTCCAGTGGTCATGTATGGATGTGAGAGTTGGACTGTGAAGAAAGCTGAGCGCCGAAGAATTGATGCTTTTGAACTGTGGTGTTGGAGAAGACTCTTGAGAGTCCCTTGGACTGCAAGTAGATCCAACCATTCCATCCTAAAGGAGGTCAGTCCTGGATGTTCCTTGGAAGGACTGATGCTAAAGCTGAAACTCCAATACTTTGGCCACTTCATGCGAAGAATTGACTCACTGGAAAAGACCATGATGCTGAGAGGGATTGGGGGCAGGAGGAGAAGAGGACAACAGAAGATGAGATGGCTGGATGGCATCACTGACTTGATGGACATGAGTTTGAGTAGACTCCAGGAGTTGGTGATGGACAGGGAGGCCTGGCATGCTGTGATTGATGGGTTGTAAAGAGTCGGAAACAACTGAGTGACTGAACCAAACTGAACTGAAGTGTATTGTTTATCTCTGTTTCTTTGTTCTTTAGAAATGTTTGGTAAACATTTTTTGCATATTCTCCATTCTTTTTTAGAGATCCTAGATCTTGCCTGGAAAATCCCATGGACGAAGAAGCCTGGTAGGCTGCAGTCCATGGGGTCGCTAAGAGTCGGGCACGACTGAGCAACTTCACTTTCACTTTTCACTTTCATGCTTTGGAGGAGGAAATGGCAACCCACTCCAGTGTTATTGCCTGGAGAATCCCAGGGATGGGGGAGCCTGGTGGGCTGCTGTCTATGGGGTCGCACAGAGTCAGACACGACTGAAGCAACTTAGCAGCAGCAGCAGCAGATCATCTTCATTATCATTAATCTGCATACTTTTTCTGAAAAGTTGGCCATCTCCACTTCATTTAGTTATTTTTCTGGGGATTTATCTTTTTCCTTCATCTGGGACATAATTCAATTTCTTTTCATTTTGGTTAGCTTTCTGTGATTGTGGTATTAGTTCTTCAGACTATGTGCTTGTCGTTCTTGTTTCTTCTGTCTGCCCTCTGGTGGATGAGGATAAAAGGCTTGTGCAAGCTTCCTGATGGGAGGGTTGGGTGTGGGGAAAACAGGGTCATTCTCTGGTGGGCAGGGCCTTGCTCAATAAAGCTTTAATCCTATTGTCTTCTGATAGGTGGGGTTGCACTCCTTCCCTGTTAGTTTTTTGAACTGAGGCCACCCAGTTCTGGATTCTGGAGGCTTTATGGTAGGGCTAATGGCAACCTCCATGAGGACTTATGCCACGATGCATCTCCCAGGACTGCTGCTGCCTGTGCCCCTGTCCCCATGGCAGGCCACTTCCGACCCATGCCTCTGCAGGAGGTCCTCAAACACTAACAGGTTGATTTGACTCAGTCTCTAGTTGTGTCACTGTTCCTTTCTCCTGGGTCCTAGTGCACACAGGGTTTTGTTTGTGCCCTCCAAGAGTAGAGTCTCTATTTCCCTCAGTCCTGTGCAATTCCTGTAATCAAATCCCGCTAGTCTTCAAAGTCAGATTCCCTGAGGATTCCAGTCTGTTTGCCATATCCAGAGGCTGGGGAGCCTGATATGAGGCGTAGAACCTTCACAACAGTGGGAGAACTTCATTGGTATTATTGTTCTTGAGATTGTTGGTCGCCCACTTGGCAAACATAGGGTTTGATTTTATTGTGTTTGCATTCCTTCTACCATCTGATTGTGGCTTCTTTAACTTTGGATATGGAATATCTTTTTGTGTGTGTGTGTTCCAGCATTCTCCTGTCAAGGTGTGTTAAACAGCTATTTTGGTGCTCTTGCAGAAGAAGATGAGTGCACATCCTTCTATTCCATTGTCTTGAACCAATCTCCCTCCCTAATTTCTGAAATTGTATTTTGCCTAAAGCTAGTCTAGGCAGCTGAAGTAATTCAGTTTTTAGGTGCCTTGGATTGGGATGAGGAATCAAAGTGGATAACAGAGAGTAGGAGCTAGCCATTTTCTTTATAATTTTTAGTTCAGTCTCTAACTGCTAACTTTCCTATCCTTCTTTTTCTCTGTTTTGGTATTCTGCCTTTGGATCTGTGCTATTTATCAGAGCTCTAGGATTGTATAATCTTGCTCCTCAATGAATTTTTAAAATACCAGTAGCCCATAGGAACTCTCTAAGGCTTTTTTAGTCTGTGAGACGTAGACTTGAATGCAGTGAGCAGCTGTTCAAAGGATCAGACAGATGGAGGATTGGGAGGGAATAGCTGATGGAGGCTCTTGTTAGGAAGTAAAATAACCTCTCAGTACTTCAGTGACTTTATCTTTAAACATTTCTTCTATGCCTTAACTTATTCATTCATTTGTTCATTTATTTATTCATAGACATCATTCAAGTTGGGAGAATAACTGCTTAAATAATTTATTCATGCAGTGTAATAAATCTTCACCTCTTAATCTCCACTGTCACCATCGTCTCTGAGAGAGAGGTTCCACTCTGTTAATAGTTTTCTGGTTTCTACTCCTCTAGTTTCTGATTAAGCATGTCTGAAAGTGAAAGTGTTAGTCACTCAGTCGTGTCTGACTCTTTGTGACTCCATGGACGGCAGCCCACCAGGTCCCCTGTCCGTAGAATTCTCCAAGCAAGAATACTGGAGTGGGTTGCCATTTCCTTCTCCAGGGGATCTTTCTGATTCAGGGATCGAATCCAGTGTTCCCACATTGCAGGCAGATTCTTTACCATCTGAGCCACCAGGGAATCCCTGGGGCTCAAGAATTGATATTTCTAAAGAGTTTCCAGATATTCTGATGCAACTGGTTCAGGGATCATGTTTTGAATCCATTAAAAACCATACAATAACGTCCTGTGATAGAATAAAATCTGAGCTCTTCCTGTGATCTGGGCCTCTGCTTACCCCTCTGATTTTATAGTATTCTACTTTCCACGTTTCAGTCTGCTCCAGCCATTTCCAGCCTTCTGTTTGTTTTTCTATTATGCCAAGTTTGCTTAGCCTCAAGGCTTTTGCACATACAATTTCATATTCCTGAAATGCTCTGTCCTCAAATGTTTGCATGGATTATTCTTTATACAAGTAAGTCTGTGTTTAAATCTCATATCCTGAGGAAGATATGACAATCAATCTGAAGTAGTCCTCAATTTCTACCCCAAGGATTTTCTACTACATTATTCTATATTATCTCTTTTTATAGTGCTTATCATTAGCTTATATTATCTTAATTATCTCTTTATTTTGTTATTTATCTTGTTTACTTCTATTATATGTAATTGTATCTTTGTAAATGCTTGGTATGTAGGAAGAACTAACAGATTTTGTTGGGGAGTGGGAGGGGAGAAGTGTGAATAAATGAATAAGTTGTACCTTAATGGTATGTACACAAAGGTAGGTATATAGTGGATTGTTGTTTTTCAGTCACTCAGTCATGTCTGACTCTTTATGACCCCATGGACTGCAGCACACCAGGCTTCCCTATCCTCCACCATCTCCTGGAGTTTGCTCAGACTCAGGTCCATTGAGTTGATGATGCCATCCAACAGTCTCGTCCTCTCTTGCTGCCTTTTCCTACCCTCAATCTTTCCCAGAATCAGGGTCTTTTCTAATGAGTCAACTCTTCTCTTCCCTTGAATAAAGATTAAACTACAATAATTTCTGTAGAATATTAGAAGTGAAAGTAAGGGTGAGTTAACCCTGGTTATTCTAACTAACTTTAGTGATATTACTTAATATCATATCAATATCATAAGTTTGTCATGGTCAGATTTTGTGGCTGTATATTATCTAAAAAGTCATCTAGCTTCTTTTTGATGTATTTACATAGACAATGTATCTTACTGAACAAAAACAATAAGTTAAATAAAAGATAGTATTTACTGAGTGCTCTCTGTTTTTGGAGTAATATATGGGGTGCTTTATTGGCTTCCCAGGAGGCTCAGTGGTAACAAATCCACCTGCCAATGCAGGAGGCACAGGTTCAATCCCTGGGCTGGTTTAATCCCTGGGTTGGGAAGATCCCTTGGAGGAGGAAATGGCAACCCAATCCAATATTCTTGCCTGGATAATCCCATGGACAGAGGAACCTGGCAGGCTGCAGTCCATAGGATCACAAAGAGTTGGACGTAACTAAGCACACATAAATAGGGTATTGTATTTTGTATTTTATTTAATACTAACAATCTAATTCATAGGATCATTGTATTAAGTTCATTTCTTTTTAAAGATGAGGAAATTGAGATTATGAGAATAAATATTTTTGTTTAAAGTCACTCATTAAAATGGTAGAGTTTGATTTAAAAATCAACTTGTATTTGTCTGCATTTAATGACTGTGCTCCCCATTCCACCTTTTACTGAGTAATTCCTACATTCTAGAAACTGTAGTAAGCATTTTGCTTAACTGGTTTACTGGAGTCTAATCTTAGTGAGGTGTACAAACATTAAGCCCTTTTTTCTTTTCCCTCCAATCATTTCAAACATGCTAGAATAAGTCCTCTTTGATACTAGATTGGGAGAAAATTGCTCTGTTTTCCAAGTAATTTCAGGGAGTATAAAGTCCACTCCAGACCAAATCAAATCTTCAGTCTCATATCCTATCTAATTCTCTGGCCCTCTCTGCCTGGGTCAGTCCTTGGCCTGAGAAACTTGGAATCCAATGTAGAGGTGATGTCATGTATTATTGAATCCTCTGCTTTAGGCCAATCCTTTCTAATTCCTTGTCTCTTCTGATGTGTTATATCGTACTTAGTCACTCAGTTGTGTCTGACTCTTTGTGATTTTATGGACTGTAGCCTGCCAGGTTCCTTTGTCCATGGGATTTTCCAGGCAAGAATACTGGAGTGGGTTGCCAGATCCCCTCCAGGGGATCTTCCATATCCAGGGATCAAACATGTGTCTCCTGTATTCTTTAACACTGAACCACCTGGAAAGACATGAATAAAGTGGAAAATAGTAGAACCTTTGTTTATTTCACTGGTGGTTGTACTAATCCTCTCTTGGCTGTGATGCCCTCAGCGAGATACGTATATAGGCTCTGCCTTTACTGCTTCAGATTCCCTGGTTCTTGGCTCTGTGGATTTCATTCCACTAGAGTCTTGCTCAGAGGTTAAAGCATCTGCCTGTGATGTGGGAGACCTGGGTTCAATCCCTGGGTTGGGGAGATCCCCTGGAGAAGGAAATGGCAACCCACTCCAGTATTCTTGCCTGGAAAATCCTATGGACAGAGGAGCCTGGTGGGCTACAGTCCGTGGAGTCGCAAAGAGTCGGACACGACTGAGCAACTTCACTTTCACTTTCAAGAGTCTTGCTAGTGATATTCCTGCCCCTGGCTGCAGCTTCTAGATCGGGAAAACAATAAGAATGGGACACACCCAGCTCACCTTTCTTTAGTGGTATTTCCTTAACTCTTGAGAAACTCGTATTTTTTTTTTTACCTTATCAAATGGTAGGACTGTAGGCCAGTCCCAGTTTGGTTCTATCTTCCCTGGATAAGTCTCTCTGGTATCTTCTTCTTCTATTCAGATATATCAGGATGTTCAGAAATTCCACCATGTCAGCAGATATTTAATGAGGAATGAGATACTTAACCCTCAGTCTCTGTCAGAGTGGATCCCTCTTTCACCAACTGGGTTTCTGCAGGGAACATTCTCCTCTCTTTTACTTGTGTTTGTATGAAGGTGTGATGGGGAGAACAGCTGTACTCTCCTAATTATTTTAACTCATTCTTCTGATTATTTTATTTCAAACTGTTCCTATTCTTTTGCTTTTGTATGCTGGTGGTGAGGTGATAGTGACATTTAGTCACCTCTTAATTTCTGAAAGTGATGTCTGGTCTTCTTGGCTACTCTTCTGGAACATTAGGGCATTTGACCCTGACCACTATTGTCTGCAGCTTTGGTGCCTTAGCTTTAATTCAAAGGAAACTGGAAAAGTTTCAGCCAACACAGGCATTTTATCTTTCAGTCCTCATAAGAAATTTAGGAGTTACCTCCATTTTATAAGGAGGAAAGTTAGACTAACAGAGATTATATAAGTTGCCCAAAGTCTCACAGATAAAGGTAAGATTGTGATTCAAATTCTGTCAGAGACCAAACACTTTGTTTGCTTGTTATCCATGCACCATACTTCTATCTTCTTGACTGTGATAGAAGTTAAGATGTGTTTACTTTCAACTCAGTTAGTGCCAATGCAAAATTATCATGGTTAATTATTCTTTTTCCAGGAAAATCCATTGTAGNTCCATGCACCATACTTCTATCTTCTTGACTGTGATAGAAGTTAAGATGTGTTTACTTTCAACTCAGTTAGTGCCAATGCAAAATTATCATGGTTAATTATTCTTTTTCCAGGAAAATCCATTGTAGAGACAAATTGCCAGTGTTTGTGGAGGACTCAAGTAAAGAAACATTAGCTATACAATCTGACATATTTTCTGGTTCTCACTATTTTTTTTACATGTTTTCTTATTAATAATTGTTTCAGGTTCCAGGTCCACATTCCTAATGCTGATATTACTGGTGGGTTTTGCCAGATATTATGTTTTAAAGCTTCAGTGATTTTCAAATATCAAGCCAAGAGTATAAACTACATATGCTCGTGTGTATGTATAGGAATGCATTTGCAGAAGCTTTAAAAAATTTCTCCGTATGCTAATTTTGTTTTCTTCTTAGTTATAGGGATACAGAAAAGAATTTCTACAATATCTCTAACAGATGCTCCTATGCAGACCATTCCAACAAAGAGGACATTGAAGAGGTCTCAGGAATTCTTCAGTGTACTGCTAATGTACTCGGTATAGTAACTATATATTTATAAGATTGAGAGAGAATGAGTGAGGGGAGGAGAGGAAAGGAAATGAGTGTTTCAGTTTCACTAAAGAGAGATTTGAAGACTATGGTGAACTGAGACCAGGACCTTGTCTTTAAGTGGTTTAATTTCAATACTTCTGATGATGTTTAAATGAAAATTACCTGCATGCCATTTACTCAGAGATTGGAAAATATTATATTAAAAACACATTCCAGGTAAACTTTTCTAGATATTCATATGTTAGTATTATTAGCCTCCTGTAATCCATATTTCTCTGGCTCTAACTCTCAGTTGAAACTGGAGATCTTCCTCTTTTCTCAAAGCCTTTGCTTTATTCTTATTGTTTATTTCATTATTTCTGGAAAGCCTGGTTGGTGCTGGAGGGTGGTTCACATGTACTCATAGTAGGCTCTGCAACTCAAAGGCAGTGAAGCAGGTCATCCATGGAAGTCTCTGTGTCCTACTTGTTGAGGAATGTCTATATTGAAAATACTAATATCTATGACAGAGGGCTCTTTTAGAAGCTCCCACCATGGTACGGATTACTCTTATACTGCACTGATTCAGGTGGCCATAAGGTACCATAAGTGAGATGTACTATCTTGTGATCTGAAGTTCTTGGTGTGTGAGAGCTACATTTTATTATATGCAAAGTAGATAACATAGCAAGAATACCTTTTGCTCTAATATCTTACAGAGCTTTTTTTAGGGAAATATACCTCTTTCAGTGTTTTTGCATTGTCTTTTTGCCTTATGACTCAGACAGAAATCCTTGGAGTTGTGGGGAGTGGTAGTGGGGAACAGCAAATCTTAGTGACAGACTCCATACAAAACTGAGAATCACCTCTCTTTCAGAATCAGATTTTGGAGACTAGGGAAAACTTGCTTCCTTTTCTTTCCCTTTAGGGTAAGTGCTTTCCTTGGAGACATCTGAGTCCCTCCTACAAACAGATTTCAAGTGACCTCAGCTCATGAGTTTACCAGAGTTTTCTAAACATATTAGAAGCACACCTAGTTTTAACACTCAAACTGGGACTACAGCTACACATTGACTATATTTTCTTCCTGGGTAACTTTCTTAAACATAAAATATTATAATAAGAATATGAAACTTTTGTGAGGGAAGCATAGAGTTCTAAGTGGCTTGTCCAAGACAGTATTGGGCAGTGAAAAGGAAGGCCAAAGATTTACTTATGTCAATCTTAGTGCAACTGCATGGGTGAAATGCGACTCAGACAAACATTATTATTGGAGAAGATAAGGGTTGAGAGTGGGATGGGGTTGGGTATCACCCAAGAACTGTTTATAGTTTTCTGATTCTGTATTTCCTAGGACTCTCTCATAAGCAATATCAATTACTTTTGATGCATTGTGATTTTTTAAATATAAATTTATTTATTTTAATTGGAGGTTAATTACAATATTGTATTGGTTTTGCCACACATCAACATGAATCCGCCACGGGCATACACATACACATGAACTCCCCTCCCACTTCCCTCCCTGTACCATCCTTTTTCAATGAATGGGGTGAGATGGTGTCCCACTATGAGGAATGCATCAGAATCTTGGCCAAGCGATGTTTATTATATTGAAAAAATGTTCTTTACTTGCCAGTTCTAAATGATTGCCTGAACCTCAGTCTCCTTTCCTTTCCTTATGCTCTCCACTTTGAGAATTGCTATTAGAGGGAGTAAAAGATATACAAGATGAAGAGTATGTAAGAATTACTAAAGACTCTTTCTAACTATAACTTGCACGTAAGTGTACACAATTTTAGTTAGATAATTTGTTGCAATAACCACCAGTGTCACCACTAACTAGGTGACTCTGTTGGGGCTTCCTAGGTGGCACTAGTGGTAAAGAACCCGCCTGCCAATGCAGAAGACATAAGAGATGCAGGCTTGATCCCTGGCCTGGAAGATCCCCTGGAAGAGGGCATGGCAACCCTCTCCAGTATTCTTGCCTAGAGAATCCCATGGACAGAAGAGCCTGGTGGGCTACAGTCCATGCTGCTGCTCCTAAGTCACTTCAGTCGTGTCCAACTCTGTGCAACCCCATAGATAGCAGCCCACCAGGCTCCCCTGTCCCTGGGATTTTCCAGGCGAAAACACTGGAATGAGTTGTCATTTCCTTCTCTGAGCCTACAGTCTAGAGTGAAAGTGAAAAGTGAAAGTGAAGTCACTCAGTCGTGTCCGACTCTTAGCGACCGCCTGGACTGCAGCCTACCAGGCTCCTCTATCCATGGGATTTTCCAGGCAAGAGTACTGGAGTGGGGTGCCATTGCCTTCTCCGGGCCTACAGTCCATAGAGTTGCAAAAAGTCAGACATGACTGAAGCGACTGAGCACACACACACAGGTGACACTGTAGGCCTAGCTCAGGTTAGTTGCCTTTCAGAAGTTGCCATGAGGCAGATCAAGTTAGTGAGTGAAAACAACATAGGAAGTATGCTGCCTGATGATATTGGAAGGAGTAGTTTTTAAATAAGTAAGTATAACTTAGAAGGGGGCTGTGTAACAGCCTTTAGATTTTCATTACCATTAGGTTTTTCTAAAACAGAGATATTAAGTCTGATTTTTTCCCTGTAAGCAATGATGGGTAGTTCTCATAATGCATACAGCACAATCTTGTAGATGACTGTGACCTGTTCACTAGATGCTGGCATGTGCCTAAGCTGTAGCTGTTCTCTTGAATAATGTCCTTTCATAATTCTTGAAATATAGACTAAAGACAAAGATAGCAGCTTTACTAGTTGTATTCAATGAAAGCTTTATTTTTAACAAGTCACTGAAGTATGGATTAATCTTGGTTTGCTTAGATCTTACCTTTTTAAAAAATTACATTTAAAGTCTCTTGTGCAATGATTATGCAAAGTTAAGAACTGATTAACTCGTTGGAAAGAAAAATACCATAAAGAAAATGAACCCGTTTTGAGTTGGAGAGTTTAATATGGAGAAATAGAGTTTCAACTAAAGAAAAATGTTACCTGGTACAACCAGGTAACAACCCAGGTTTGATCTCTGGGGCAGGAAGATCCCCTGGAGAAAGGCATGGCAACCCACTCCTGTATTCTTGCCTGGAGAATTCCATGGACAGAGGAGCCTGGCAGGCTACAGTCCATGTGGTTGCAGAGTCAGACAAGACTGAGCGATGAATACACACACACGGTAGAGACTAGAATTGTGTTTGTTCACTCATATGAATGTTGCTTATATTTCACATGTCATAAAAAACATTTAAAGTCATAGGTCAGAAAATACGATCAGAGTAGCAATATTTTTGTCCTTTCAAAATGACCATCTCTATTGACTTGGTATAAACTCTAGTTTGACCATTTACTTGCTCTTCAGGTTAAAGTTTGAGATTAGTGACTGGCATGGTATAAAAGAGAAACCTGAAGAGAAGGAGAAAGATTGTTGCAGAGGACCAGTTATGCCTCTGTCATTCATTTTTCCATTGCTTCTTCCCTAGGACTCCCTGGAAATGTGCACATTCCAGAGTGGTTTATACCCTCAGTAATGGGAAAAGAACTATTGCTAGACATCAACATTCTTGCCATTGATTTTCCTTTGTTGACTTAGAAGCTAGTTTTTGTTATATTGTCTCATTATTTATAAATTAGGGATATTGTACAGACTAGTCCTTATTTTGATACTCGTATTCACTGTGATATAATAAAGTCATCTGCTGCTTCTGCTGCTGCTAAGTCGCTTCAGTTGTGTCCGACTCTGTGTGACCCCATAGACGGCAGCCCACCAGGCTTCCCCATCCCTGGGATTCTCTAGACAGGAATACTGGAGTGGGTTGCCATTTCCAAAGTCATCTAAAGAGGCTTTAAACTCTGTAAAAAGGATATTTAAAGAGAGGTAGTTGTGAACAATGCCCTCCCTACTGGAGGCTTTTAGAAGTCTTAAAAGTATTGCTTTATTTACTAAATAATTTGCATACCAAGGTGTATGATTTTATTTACTTTTCACTAAATTTGTTTTTGATTGAAGGATAGTTGCTTTATATTATTGTCTTGGTTTCTGCCATACATCAACATGAATCAGCCATACGTATACATGTTCTCTCCCTCTTCAATCTTCCTCCCACCTCTCACCCCATGCCACCTCTTTAGGTTGTCAGAGACCCCAGTTTGAGTTCCTAAGTTGTACAGCAAATTCCCACTGGGAATCTATTTTACGTATGGTAGTGTGTGTTTCCTTGCTACTCTCCCCATCTGTCCAACCCTCTCCTTTCCCCTTACCCTGTCCACAAGTCCACATGTCTGTGTCTCCATTGCTGCCCTGCACATAGGTTCATCAGTACCATCTACCTAGATTCCATATATATGCATTAATATATGATGTTTTTTTTTCTGACTTAGTTCACTCTGTGTAATAGGTTCTAAGTTCATCCACCTCATTAGAATGGACTCAAATGTATTCCTTTTTATGGCTGAGTAATATTCCATTGTGTTTATATACTATAGCTTCTATATCCTTTCATCTGTCAATGGACATCTATGTTGCTTCCATGTTCTAGCTGTTGTAAATAGTGCTGCAATGAACATTGGGGTTCATGTGTCTTTTGTGATTTTGCTTTTCTCAGGGTATATGCCCAATAGCGGGATTAATGGGTCATATGATAGTTTTATTCCTAGTTTTTTAAGGAATCTCTATACTGTTTTCCATAGTGGCTGTGCCAATTTACATTCCCACTAACAATGCAGGAGGGTTGCCTTCTCTCCACACCCTCTCCAGCATTTATTATTTGCAGATTTTTTGATGATGGCCATTTTGACTGGTGTGAGGTGCTACCTCATTATAGTTTTGATTTGAATTTCTCTAATAATGAACAATGTTGAGCATCTTTTGATGTGTTTATTAGCCATCTGTATATTTTCTTTCGAGAGATGTCTGTTTAGGTCTTCTGTGCCCTTTTTGATTGGATTGTTTGTTGGTCTGGTATTGAGTTGCATGCTGCTGCTGCTGCTAAGTCGCTTCAGTCATGTCTGACTCTGTGTGACCGCATGGATGGCAGCTCACCAAGCTCCACTGTCCCTGGGATTCTCTAGGCAAGAACACTGGAGTGGGTTGCCATTTTCTTCTCCAATGCATGAAAGTGAAAAGTGAAAATGAAGTCACTCAGTGTCTGATTCTTCGCGACCTCATTGACTGCAGCCCACCATGAGCTACTTCTGTATTTTGGAGATTAATCCTTTGTCAGTTATTTCCTTTGCTATTGTTTTCTACCATTCTTATTGTCTTTTGCCTTTCTCCCATATCTTTTCACCTTGTTTATAGTTTCCAAGACTCTGCCAAAGCTTTTAAGTTTAATTAGGTGTATTCTTCATTTGGATGGAATGTTGGAGAAGGCAATGGCACCCCACTCCAGTACTCTTGCCTGGAAACTCCCATGGATGGAGGAGCCTGGTGGGCTGCGGTCCATGGGGTTGCAAAGAGTCAGACACGACTGAGCGACTTCACTTTCACGCATTGGAGAAGGAAGTGGCACCCCACTCCAGGGTTCTTGCCTGGAGAATCCCAAGGATGGAGGAGCCTGGTAGGCTGCCGTCTATGGGGTCACACAGAGTCAGACATGACTGAAGCGAATTAGCAGCAGCAGCAGCAGCAGCAGCAGTCCTGAAGTACCAATGAGGTCCATCTGTTATTGTATGATGTTTAAGGCTTGTATGTCATTAATTTTCTGTTTTGATGATCTGTCCATTGGTGCAAGTGGGGTGTTAAAGTCCCCTGCTATTGTTGTGTTACTGTTAGTGTTTGCCTTATATATCAAGGTGCTCCTATATTGAGTGCATAAATATTTACAATTGTTTTATCTTCTTGGGTTCATCTCTTGATCAGTATGTAATGTTCTTCCTTATCTCTTATAATATTCTTTATTTTAAGGTCTATTTTGTCCAATATGAGAATTACTACTCTGGCTTTCTTTTGATTTCCATGTGCATGGAATATCTCTTTCCATCCTCTCACCTTCAGTCTGTATGTGTCTCTAGGTCTGAAGTGAGTCTCTTTAGATAGCACATATATGGGTCTTCTTTTTGTATCAGTTCAGCCAGTCTGTGTCTTTTGGTTGGCATGTTTAATCAATTTGTTGTTATTGTTGTTCAGTCATGTCCAACTCTTTGCGACCCCAAGTACTGTGGCATGCCAGGCCTCCCTGTCCCTCACCACCTCCTGGACTTTGCCCAAGTTCATGTTCATTGCATTGGTGATGCTGTCAAGCCATCTGATCCTCTGATGCCCTCCTCTCCTTTGCCCTCAATTTTTCCCAGCATCAGGGACTTTTCCAATGAGTCATCTGTTCACATCATATGACCAAAATACCAGAGCTACAGCTTTAGCATCAGTCCTTCCAGCGAATATCCAGGGTTGATCTCCCTTAAGATTGACTGGTTTGATCTCTTTCTGTCCAAGGACTTTCAGAAGTCTTCTCCAGCACTACAGTTAGAAGACATCAATTCTTTGGTGTTCTGCCTTCTTTATGGTCCAGCTCTCCCAACCACATGTGACCACTGGGAAGACCATGGCCTTGACTATATGGAACTTTGTCAGCAGAGTAATGTCTTTGCTTTTCAACACACTGTCTAGGTTTGTTGTTGCTTTCCTTCCAAGAAGCAGTCATCTTCTAATTTCATGGCTGCAGTCACTGTCCACAGTGATTTTGGAGCCCAAGAAGAGGAAATCGGACACTACTTCCACCTTTCCCCTTCTGTTTGCCATGCAGGAATGGGACTGTATGCCATGATCTTAGTTTTTTTTTTTAATATTTAGTTTTAATCTGGCTCTTTCACTCTCCTCCTTCACCCTCATCAAGAGGTTCTTTAGTTCCTCTTCACTTTCTGCTATTACAGTAGTATCATCCACATATCTGAGGTTGTTGATGTTTCTTCCACCTCTCTTGATCCCAGCTGGTAACTCATCCAGCCCAGCATTTCTGGTTATGTGGTCAGCATATAGGTTAAACAAACAGGGTGACAGAAGACAGCTCTGTCGTACTCTTTTCTCAATCCTGAACCAGTCAGTGTGTTCCATACAGGGTTCTGACTGTTGGTTCTTGACCCACATACAGGTCTCTCAGAAGACAAGTAAGATGATCTGGTATTTCCGTCTCTCTAAGATCTTTCCACAGTTTGTCATGATCCACACAAAGGCTTTACTGTAGTTGATGAAACAGATGTTTTTCTGAAATTCCCTTGCTTTCTCTATAAGCCAGTGAATGTTGGCAATTTGATCTCTAGTTCCTCTTCCTTTTCTAAACCAACTTGGACATCTGGAAATTCTTCGTTTACATAATGCTGAAGCCTAGCATGCAAGCATTTAATCATGACCTTACTAGCATGGGAGATGAGTGCAGTTGTCCGATGGTTAGCACATTGTTTGGTACTATCCTTCTTGGGAACTGGGATGAGGATTGATTTCTTTCAATCCTGTGGTCACTGCTGAGTCTTCCAGATTTGTTGACATAATGATTGCAAAACTTTGATGGCATCATCTTTTAGGGATTTGAATAGTTTTGCTGGGATTTCATTGCAGCCACTAGCTTTATTAATAGCAGTGCTTCTTAAGGCCTGCTTGAGTTCACACTTCAGAATGTCTGGCTCTGGGTGACTAAATTAATCAATTTAAATTTTAAGAAATTATAGATACATATGCTTCTGTTAGCATGTTCTTAATACTTTTGGGTTTATTTTTGTAGATCTTTTCCTTCTCTTGTATTTCTTGCCTATAGAATTCCCTTTAACATTTGTTGTAAAGCTGGTTTGGTGGTGCTAAATTCTTTTAACTTTTGCTTGTCTGTAAAGCTTTTGTTTTCTCCATCAATTTTGAATGGGATCCTTGCCAGTAAGAGTAATCTTGGAGGCAGATTTTTCCTTTTCAGTACTTTAAATATATCCTGCCATTCCCTTCTGGCCTTCAGAGTTTCTGCTGAAAGATCAGCTATTAATCACATGGAGTTTCCCTTGTTTGTTGCTTTTCTCATGCTTCTTTTAGTATTCTTTCTTTTTGTTTAATCTTAGTTTGATTAGTATGTGCTTTGGAGTGTTTCCTTTTTGGGTTTATCCTATATGGGACTCTTTGTGCCTCTTGGATTTGATTGACTATCTTCATGACCCGGATAATCATGATGGTGTGATCACTAATTTAGAGCCAGACATCCTGGAATGTGAAGTCAAGTAGGCCTTAGAAAGCATCACTACGAACAAAGCTAGTGGAGGTGATGAAATTCCAGTGGAGCTATTTCAGATCCTGAAAGATGATGCTGTGAAAGTGCTGCACTCAATATGCCAAAAAATTTGGAAAACTCAGCAGTGGCCACAGGACTGGAAAAGCTCAGTTTTCATTCCAATCCCAAAGAAAGGCAATGCCAAAGAATGCTCAAACTACCACACAATTGTACTCATCTCACACGCTAGTAAAGTAATGCTCAAAATTCTCCAAGCCAGGCTTCAGCAATACATGAACTGTGAACTTCCAGATGTTCAAAAGCTGGTTTTAGAAAAGGCAGAGGAACCAGAGATCAAATTGCCAACATTCATTGGATCATCAAAAAAGCAAGAGAGTTTCAGAAAAACATCTCTTTCTGCTTTATTGACTATGCCAAAGCCTTTGACTGTGTGGATCACAATAAACTATGGAAAATTCTGAGAGAGATGGGAATACCAGACCACCTGACCTGCCTCTTGAGAAATCTGTATGCAGGTCAGGAAGCAACAGTTAGAACTGGACATGGAACAACAGACTAGTTCCAAATAGGAAAAGGAGTACGTCAAGGCTGTATATTGTCACCCTGCTTATTTAACTTCTATGCAGAGTACATCATGAGAAATACTAGACTGGAAGGAACACAAGTTGGAATCAAGATTTCTGGGACAAATATCAATGACCTCAGATATACAGATGACACCACCCTTATGGCAGAAAGTGAAGAGGAACTAAAAAGGTTCTTGATGAAAGTGAAAGAGGAGAGTGAAAAAGTTGGCCTAAAGCTCAACATTCAGAAAACGAAGATCATGGCATCTGGTCCCATCACTTCATGGAAAATAGATGGGGAAATAGTGGAAACAGTGTCAGACTTTATTTTTTTGGGCTCCAAAATCACTGCAGATGGTGATGGCAGCCATGAAATTAAAAGACACTTACTTCTTGGAAGGAAAGCTATGATCAACCTAGATAGCATATTCATAAAGCAGAGACATTACTTTGCCAACTAAGGTCCGTCTAGTTAAGGCTATGGTTTTTCCTGTGGTCATGTATGGTTGTGAGAGTTGGACTGTGATAAAGGCTGAGTGCCGAAGAATTGATGCGTTTGAACTGTGGTGTTAGAGAAGACTCTTGAGAGTCCCTTGGACTGCAAGGAGATCCAACCAGTCCATTCTGAAGGAAATCAGCCCTGGTATTTTTTTGGAAGGAATGATGCTAAAGCTGAAACTCCAGTACTTTGGCCACCTCATGCGAAGAGTTGACTCACTGGAAAAGACTCTGATGCTGGGAGGGATTGGGGGCAGGAGGAGAAGGGGACAACCGAGGATGAGATGGCCGGATGGCATCACTGACTCGATGGACGTGAGTCTGAGTGAACTCCGGGAGTTGGTGATGGACAGGGAGGCCTGGAGTGCTGCAATTCATGGGATCGCAGAGTCGGACACGACTGAGTGACTGAACTGAACTAAACTTCCTTTTCCATGATAGGGAAGTTTTTGACCATAATCTCTTCAAGAATTTTTTCATACCCTTTCTTTTTCTCTTCTTCTGGGACCCCTATAATTTGAGTGAGATTCAATTTAATATTGTTCCAGAGGTTTCTGAGACTATCTTCTTTTCATTTTCTTTAATTTATTTTGCTCTTCAGCAGTTCTATCCGCCATTTTGTCTTCCAGCTCACATTTTCATTCTTCTGCCTCAGTTATTCTGGTATTGATTCCTTCTAAAGTATTTTTAATTTTAGTAGTTGTTTATTCTTGATTTCTTTTCTTTCCTTTTTAAATGTGTTAATTGATTCTTGTATTTTCTCCATTCTATTTTCAAAGTTTTGGATCATCTTTACTATCTTTACTCTGAATTCTTTATCGGATAGTTTGCCTTTTTCCTCTTCATTTATTTGGTCTTGTGAGTTTTTACCTTGTTCTTTCTTTTGAAAAATATTTCTCTTTCTTTTCATTTTTTTACGTTACTGTGTTTGAGGCCTCCTTTTTCCAGTCTTTAGGGTCACATTCCTTATTACTTTTGGTTTCTGCCTTCAATGGGCAAGGTTCATCTAGTGGTTTGTGTAGATTTTGTGTTGGGAGGGTCTTGTGCCTGTGTTCTGGTGGGAGAAGTTGGGGTTTTTTTTTTCCTCTGATGGGCAGGGGTGTGTGAGTGCTATGTTTTGATATGTCTATGGGAAGCCTTTCTGAGGATGATTGGGTTTGTGTTTTTGTGTTGTTTTTTGTTTGGGTGAAGGGTCCTGCATTGGGTGTTGCCAGCAGGGGAGTGATTCTTGGTCTTCTATATGCGTGGAGGCCTTTGTGGTAGTTCTCCCTAATTAATACTCCATGGAGTCAAGAGTTCTCTGGCTGTCTAGTGTCCTGGACTAAGCGCTCCTACTCCAAAGACTCAGGCCTGATATATGATATCTTCCCAACAGCTGTACAAGATGCAGATTAAATCCACATGATTAATTAGACAGACTCTGTGTCTATGAAATATATAAAAGGACAATGAGAGTTCCCACAAAAGAAAGCACACTAACTCTGACAGCTGTGGACATTGGAGGCAAAAACATGCAGAAATAGGGCCAGATTAGAGTCTGAGCTGTCTCTACAATAGGTCAAGAGACAGGCCAGTATTGGAGGACATCCTTTAGGAAGGCAGAAGGGGACTGTGACTCATAGTGAGGGAAAGGAATCGGACAGCTGAGATAAGAGAAAAACATTTATTATTATTACAAAAGCCGTTTGTTATGGCATTAAAGGAGATTAAAACAAGCATACAAAAACACAAAACAAAGCAAGAAACAAAAGCAAACCAGGACAAATAGTAAACACAAAATCAGACAAATAAGAACAAAACCAAGGAGCATAAACACATGCCCATACACATACACATACACAAGCAAAACCAAAGCAGTTCAAAGAAATGATGTAGAAGGAGGTGACCTGGTGAGCAAAGGAAACCAAAAATGATATTGCCCAATTAAAAACAAAACTAACGAAAGCACAAACGAGAAAATGAAACTAATGCAGAGTGCCAACTAGGGAATAAAGCAGAGAAAACCAAATAACAAACATGGTGGGAAAAAAAGAGAAAAGAATAAAAAAAAATAGAATAACAAAGTTAAATAGAAGTACATATAAAAGACTTATCTGTGTTAAAGAATAACTACAGCAAGAAAAGAACAATAAGAAAAACAAAAAACCAAAACCAATCAAACAAAAAGTTTTAAAAAGACAGAACTGCACCCCCACTCCCGCCAGCCACCAACAGGACCTCAGAAAGACAACTCAGCAGTAAAAATATATAAGGACATAAAAAGTGTCATTAAAAAACTTTCAAAAGCTTAAATAGAGTTCAAAGTACTAATAAAATCAACAAGCACAGCGTCAGAAGGAAAAAAAAATTCAGAACAAATCAAAATATAAGCATAATAATAAATGTTTTTCTTGTATCTGAGCTGTCAGTATCCTTTACCTCAGCCTGAGTCACAGTCCGTCTTCACCTCCCTAGAATGTCGTCCAATATGGGCCTAGTCTCTTGACCTATTGTGGGGACAGCTCAGACTCTAATCTGGCCCTAATCTTGCATATTTTTGCCTCCAATGTCCACAGCTGCCAGAGTTAGTGTGTTTTCTTTTGTGGGAACTCTCATTGTTCTTTTATATATTCCATAGACACTCTGCCTAAATTAATCATGTGCATTTAATCTGCATCTTGTACAGGTTTTGGGAAGATTTTCAGCCCTCCTCCTCAGCCACACTGCCCCTGGGTTTCAGTTGTGGTTTTATCCCCATCTCTGCATGTAGGTCATCCACAGGAGTTTGCTCCTGAGGCTTCCCTGGAGGACTTGGGTCTGCCGCAGTAAGGGCTGGGTGTGGAGGTGGAGCAGCTGCTTGGATCACAGAGACTGGCAGCACCACGTGTGCAGGGGAGCCAGTGGCCAAGGGAGCATGAGATATGGTACTCTTAGGGTTTTTTCTAGCCTCTGGCAGCTCTGTCTCAGTGGGATCAAGCATGGAGGTGGTGCAGCTGCTTGGATCATGAGGACCCTCACAGTGCCAGGTGCACAGGGGAGCGGGTGGCCATTGGTATAGGATATACTGTGTTATTAGTATTTTTTCTAGCCTCTGGCAGCTCTGCCCCACTGAAAATTGAGTGTGGAGTTGTATTGCCGCTTGGATTGCAGGAGAGACTCGTGGTGTCAAGTGTGCAGGTATGCTGGCTGCCTCAGGTGCAGAAGTTATGGGACTATTAGAGTCTTTTTCTAGTTTCTGGCAGCTGGTGTTCAAATGACCTCTCTGGTGGGGGTCCTTCTCTATTGTTCAGTGCATCAGGCATTTAACGGGCTGCCCTCTCTGATGTCTTTCTCTCTTAGTCAGCTGCCAGTTCTGGAGTTATGTGGGAAGACAGAGGCTACAGTGATGGCTCCACCCCCTTGTGTGAGTCAGCAGTATCACCTTGCCCCCATGGCTGCTTGGTTTTCCTCCAAAGGCATTCCCCAGCACAATCTCCTTCCTCATGTCCCTTTGGGCCATCTTTCCACAGTCAGCAGTAGACTTCACCCTGGGATTGCTCTCCAATCCATATAGTCCAGCTCCTAGCCACTGTGCATTCCAGGGGACTTGTGTTCCTGTCCAAAGTATGTAGGGCTGCACCAAGGATAGTCTGTGTGGTTCTCCATTCTGACTGTCACAGGTCAGCTGCTTCACTTTCCAACAGCCTCAAATGCTTCTCCTCTGTCCCAAACAGTTGCCCCGATGTGGGGATCTGACCCCTGCTTCAGTTCCCTCACCTCTGGGTGCAGGTCCAGTCCTGCTCACTCTCCTCTTTTTCCCTTCCCTCTGTTCTACCAAGTTTTGCCTTGATCTATATATTTCTTACCTGTGTTCAGGGACTCCTGCCCACTCTCAGTGTTGTTTTGAGAGATCTTCTGCATCTTAAGGTGTATTCCTGGTACATTTGTGGAAAGAGATGTACTCCACACTCACCTACTCCTCTGCCATCCTGTCTCTCCCCGATCTTCTAATTTTGGTTGTCTGAAAAATGGAAATTTTTCCAGCTATGATGTGCATTTTTTAGCTCAAATTAAGTATAAAATGTGCCTATAGGCTTATGAGGTACAGCACTGAGTATTTTCTTGAAAATTGTAACAGTTTGATTGGTATAATGAAGTGTCTGTGATAAAGCATTAAAGGATTTGTACTGTACTTTATGCTGAAATGTTGCCACCTGATCCTGTATCTTGGATTTGGGTAATCTTGAGGAAAGGAAGGCAGAATTGAATAGAGAGACTTAAGGGAGAAGGATAACTTAGCTCCCTTAGTGTAGTACAATTTAAAATAAATGAAGATTATGAGGATTTCAGAGAAGGAAATGGCAACCCACTCCAGTATTCTTGCTTGAAGAATCCATGGACAAGATGACCTGGTGGGCTACAGTCCATGGGGTCACAAAGAATCGTATGCAACTTGGAGATGAAACAACAGCAATAACAACATGAGGCTTTGATACTCAGTTTTAAAAGGTTTTGATACTATTATAAGGGTTCTGGGTGTTACACTGTAGAATGTCAAGAGCCAAGAAATATAGATGTGTAGATGGAGTAGGATAGTCATTCCTCAGTATTAAAATAGTAAAAGTTTGGCTTTATTCTGCCTTTGCTAAGTGCATTTTCTCTCAAAATAATTAATGAAGGACATGAATTGTGAAAGAATATTCATTGAATTTTTTTTTTCTATTTCTATTTTCTGTTAGAGTGGGGATTTATTGTCTCTAAACCATGGTGTGATTTAAAGTCAGTATTTCAGTAATGTTTTCTTGGGATTACTTGGGAACATGCTAATGAAGAGGATATAAAAGATAACTTTTGGTGCATAGGCCTCACAATATTTTCATGGTATCAGGGACTCTGAAATACTCTGAAGTCTGATTCCCTATAAAGTGCCACTGATTCCAGAATCACTAGTTGACATGAAACTTTTTTATATTCACTTGTTTTTATATAAGCAATAGTTTATTGCTTGTATGTTAACTTGTATACACTTTTTTTTTGGTTTTAATGTGATTTGGACTGTGCAGTTAGCAGCTTTTTAGTTGGTCATAATACTGTAATGAGTTAGTTAGCATTACTTTAGGATTAAGATTACCTGAGGGTTTTCTTAGAATAACTCTAAAACATGCAGTTATGGCGACCCACTCCAGTACTCTTGCCTGGAAAATCCCATGGACGGAGGAGCCTGATAGGCTGCAGTCCATGGGGTCCCAGAGAGTCGGACACGACTGAGCAACTTCACTTTCACTTTTCACTTTCATGCATTGGAGAAGGAAATGGCAACCCACTCCAGTGTTCTTGCCTGGAGGGTCCCAGGGACGGGGGAGCCATCTATGGGGGTTGCCATCTATGGGGTCGCACAGAGTTGGACACGACTGAAGCAACTTAGCAGCAGCAGCAGCAATAATGAGCAATGTTGAGCATCTTTTCATGTATTTGTTAGCCATATTTAGTCTTCTTTAGAGAAATATCTGTTTAGGTCTTTTCCCCAGTTTTTGATTAGGTTGTTTTTCTGGCAATAGTTGTATGAGCTGCGTGTATATTTTGGACATTAATCCTTTGGCAGTTATTTCAGTTGGTATAATTTTCTCCCATTCTGAGGGATGTCTTTTCACCTTGCTTATAGTTTCCTTTGCTGTTCAAGAGCTTCTAAGTTTAATCGGGTTCCACTTGTTTACTTGGCATTTATTTACATTGCTCTAGGAGGTGGGTCATAGAGGATCTTGCTTTGATTTATATCATCAAGTGTTCTGCCTGTGTTTTCCTCTAAGAGATTTATAGTTTCTGGTCTTACATTTAGGTCTTTAAACCATTTTGAGTTACCTTGTGTATGGTGTTAGGAAGTGTTCTAGTTTCATTCTTTAACATGTAGCTGTCCAATTTTTCCAGTATCATTAATTGAAGAGACTGTCTTTGCCCCATTGTATGTTCTTGCCTCCTTTGTCACAAATAAGGTACCCATAGATGCATTGGTTTATTTCTGGGCTTTCTATCTTGTTCCATTGGTCTATATGTCTATTTTTGTGCCAGTACTATACTGTCTTAATGACTGTAGCTTTGTAGTATAATCTGAAGTCACGAAGGCTGATTCCTCCAGCTCCATTCTTCTTTCTGAAGACTGCTTTGGCTACTCGGGGTCTTTTGTGTTTCCATATGAATTGTGAAATTTTTTGTTCTAGTTCTGTGAAAAATGTCATTGATCATTTGATAGGGATCACATTGAATCTGTAGATTGTGTTTGGTAGTATAGTCATTTATGCAATATTGATTCTTCCTACCCAGGAACATGAACTCTCTCTTCATCTGTTTATGTCATCTATGATTTCTTTCATCAGTGTCTTATAATTTTCTGTGTACAGTTCTTTTGTCTCCTTAGGTAAGTTTATTCCTAGATATTTAATTATTTTTGTTGCAATGGTGAATGGGATTGATTCCTTAATTTCTCTTTCTGATATTTCATTGTTAGTATATAGAAATGCAAGTGATTTCTCTATCTTGATTTTTTTTTATCCTGAAACTTTGCTAAATTCACTGATTAGCTCTAGTAATTTTCTGATACTATCTTTAGGGTTTTCTATGTACAGTATCATGTCATCTGCAAACAGTGAGAGCTTTACTTCTTTTCTGATCTGGATCCCTTTTATTTCTTTTTCATTTCTGATTGCTGTAGCTAGGATTTCCAGAACTATGTTGAATAATAGCAATGAAAGTGGACACCCTTGTCTTGTGCCTGATCTTAGGGGGCATGCTTATAGGTTTTCACCATTGAGAATAATGTTTGCTGTAGGATTATTGTATATGGTCTTTACTATGTTGAGGAAGGTTCCTTCTGTGTTTCTCGTTTGTTCCTTCATTTGTGTAGTATTTCTCTGCCTTTTAATTATTATTATTTTTTTTAAACTTACTGTGTTTGAGTTCTCCTTTTCCCAGGCTTCAAGGTTGAATTTTTTTTCTTCTTTTTGGTTTCTGCCCTCTTAATGTTGGTCCAGTGGTTTCTGAAAGTCTCATATAAGGTGAGATTTTAGGGGTTTGTTTGTTTGTTTTTCATCTGATGAGCAAGGCTGAATGAGGTAGTAATCCTGTCTGCTGATGATTGGGTTTGTATTTTTTGTTTTGTTTGTTGTTTAGATGAGGTATCCTGCACAGGGTGCTACTGGTGGTTGGGTGATGCCAAGTCTTGTATTCGAGTGGTTTTCTTTGTGTGAGTTCTCACTGTTTGATACTCCCCAGGGCTAATTCGCTGGTAGTGTAGGATTTTGGAGTCAGTGCCCCGACTCCAAAGGCTCAGGGCTTGAACTCTTCCCAGATCGTATCTGATGCCTCTGATGCCTCCCTCTCAGATCTTTAATCCATCACACCTCCAGGACTCTTCAGAAACCCCTCCACTTCTGACCCTCTTGACCTGTCCAAGACCGCCACCCTCAATTAATAATTATTAATAGAAATATGAGTAGTGATTCTCTGTATATGAGCAATAACTTCTGTTTTCTGCTCTCTGGTTGCATGCTTTTATTCTGAAATGAGACGTAGTAGGTAGGCCTCAAAAAGAATGAGACCACTGAAAGTGAACACTTTCTCCAATATGTGTAAAATTATAAGACATTTAAATAAAAAAATGATCCTTAAATTATACAGGCCAGTTTTAGAAGATATAAACTATTGAGATGAAATGTAGATAGCCTTCTTTACTCCCTTAGATAATTTTTTTTCTCTTGGGAGCATTTTCTTCTAATCTTTTGACAAACTTATCCCCATTTATCCTTCTAAATTTCCCATACTAAGCTTTCATTCCTTACTGGAAAAATGTGACAGTTGTCTTTCTTTTTTATTTATTTTTTACTCTTTATCTCTAATGCATTTTAGAGATAAAGTCATTTATCTTTTTCTGCCTCTGTCATTTTACCATTCTATATAGCTTTGCTTTTTCCAGAATGTTATATAAATGGAATCAAATAGCACGTAGCCTTTTCACATTCCTTTCTTTCTTTCTTTCTTTTTTGTTTAGCAGTGTGTGTTTAGTATTAATAGATGCCTTTGTGTGGCTTGATAGCATGTTTTTTTTTTCTCTCTGAATAGTATATCATCATAATATACTGCAGTTTACTTATCCATTCACTGGTTGAAAGTCAGCTGGTGGCTTCCGTTTTTGGGGATTATGGATAAGCCTGCTATCAACATTCACCTGCAGGATTTATGTAGACATATTTTTGAATCAGTTAGGTAAGAACCTAAGATTGTGACAGTTGCACTTTGTTTAGCTGTGTAAGAAAGTACCAAAGTGTCTTCCAAAATGATTGTATCACTTGCTCCTTATCCTCTTCAGAAACTGGTATTGTCAGATTTCTTTCTTAGTCATTCTACTACATATGCACCCACTATCTCCTTATAATTTAAACATATACAAACTATAGATGAGAATTTTGTTTTTCTCTTTTTAATATATGAGGGCTTTTCTAAGATTATATGAATGAATTTAGAAACTGTTTTAAAAATTATTAAAAATCATAGTATAATTTAAAGTCATACCAGAAATTATCCATAGTGCTAATAGGCAGAATATTTCCCTCTGATTTGGTAAAAATAAGCCCTGGGAATGGAGTAGCCCACTCTTATATAGTGGAAAGTGATTATTGAGGGACTTAGGTGGAACTTCAAAGTGATATGACTTGTAATACTATTTATTGAAGATGTTAAAAATATAAGATATTCACAGTCTTTATTATTATCCTTATGCTCCCCTCATCATCAGATTGCTGCAGTTTGAATTCTTTTCAACACTATCAGTGGCTAGTGAGTCACACTCACTTAATGTAAACTTCTTTTACTCATTTCATTCTTATAAGCAGGTTTTGCAAGCCTCTTAAACAATCTCCTGTTGCTCTTTTCTCAGGAAACAGTATCACTTCCATTTAATATTGGAAAATTCCTAACCTAGAAAAATATGATCTGTAGCTTAGAATAAGTGGAAGCAGAGTTAAGTCAGGCTTTTTGCGTGGGCCTGTGGGGAAGGTAGGAAGTCTGTGAGGTTGTGATGTAAGACTGTGCTGCATTCCTTATTGACCTCTTTACTGCTTCTATTGTAAAAGAACAATTTTTGTTTTTTCTCTGAGTTAGAAGTTCATTCTTTTCTTAGTATGGAGAAAGATGGTTGTGGGCCCATACCACTTCCTATGTCAAACTCATAGGTCATTTTTATTACCATCAGATGGAAAAAATCACATTGACTTGGCATATTTACTTTTTAAATTTAAATAACATCTTTTTGTTCATTCCTTCTGAATATTTTAGTTCAAATGAACATATTGCTTTTTCTTTCCCCCTTTTCCCCCTTTTTATTTTGTGCCTTTTATTC
>SJYQ01001605.1:0-33802 GCA_006410935.1 Redunca redunca | reverse complement strand
TTATTATTCCTTACTACAGATCTCTAACTTTGACTGGACTATAAATTTTATTAATTTGTTACTTAATTATTCTGAAAATTAATGAAAATTTTAAGTAAGATTAAATTCAAATACCCTATGTTCTATGTTAGGTGAGTTGTCATTCTTATTAACCTTGAGTTTAGATGTTCAGTCAATTTTAAGTGTTTTTGACAGCATTTCTATCACCATTTGTTTAAATTAATTTGGTGAATAGAATTTTATGAGTCAGAATAAAGATGTTACTCAAATTGAGGCTTGCTGTATATGACATATCCACCTTACTATCTCACTTCATCTTATCTTTCAAAAATAAAATATTAATCTTTGCTTTTTTAATGAGCCTGTTCAGTTAAAATTCTCATATGTTTTATTTTCCATGTGGGGAGCTATGATTATGTATTATGGATGATTTTTATAAGTGTTTTGGAGTTCTCTTTCCCTATTTCTGTTACCTGTAATGGTAGGTAGTTGAAGTGAGATAAGAGATTCCTTTCAAATGTAGTATGATGGAGCCCAAACTTCCAGTTCCTTGCCTATCATGCTTTTCCACCAAGTCTGATCTTAACTCTATGATCAGTTCAGTTCAGTTGCTCAGTCATGTCTGACTCTTTGTGACCCCGTGGACTGCAGCATGCCAAGCTTCCCTGTCTATCACCAACTTGCAGAGCTTGCACAAACTCATGTCCATCTAGTCTGTGATGCCATCCAGCCATCTCATCTGTCATCGCTTTCTCCCCCTGCCTTCAATCTTTCCCAGCATCAGGGTCTTTTCCAGTGAGTCACTTCTTTGTATCAGGTAGCCAAAGTATTGGAGTTTCAGCTTCAGCATCAGTCCTTCCAATGATATTCAGGACTGATTTCCTTTAGGATTGACTGGTTTGATCTCCTTGCCACCCAAGGAACTCTCAAGAGTCTTCTCCAACACCACAGTTCAAAAGCATCACTTCTTCAGCTCTCAGCTTTCTTTATAGTCCATCCCTTTCATCCATACATGACTACTGGAAAAACCATAGCTTTGACTAGACAGATTTTTGTTGGCAAAGTAATGTCTCTGCTTTTGAATATGCTATCTAGGTTGGTCATAGCTTTTCTTCCAAGGAACAAGCATCTTTTAATTTTATGACTGCAGTCACCATCTGCAGTGATTTTTGAGGAAGAAAATAAAGACTGTCACTGTTTCCACTGTTTCACCATCTATTTGCCATGAAGTGATGGGACCTGATGCCATGAAATTCGTTTTTTGAATGTTGAGTTTTAACCCAGCTTTTTCACTCTCCTCTTTCACTTTCATCAAGAGGCTCTCAGTCCCTCTTCACTTTCTGCCATAAGGGTGGTGTTATCTGCATATTTGAGGTTACTGATATGTCTCCTGGCAATCTTGATTCCAGCTTGTGCTTCATCCAGACTGGCATTTTGCATGATATACTCTGCATATAAGTTAAATAAGCAGGGTGACAATATACAGACTTAACATACTCCTTTCCCAATTTGGAACCAGCCCATTGTTCCATGTCTAGTTCTAGCTGTTGCTTTACCTGCACACAGATTTCTCAGGAGGTAGGTAAGGTGGTCTTGCATTCCTATTTCTTGAAGAATTTTCCACAGTTTGTTGTGATCTACTAAATAAAAGGCTTTGGCATAATCAATAAAGCAAAAGTAGATGTTTTTCTGGAATTCTCCTGTTTTTTTTCCTATGATCCAACAGATGTTGGCAATTTGATCTCCAGTTCCTCTGCCTTTTCTAAATCAATAAATAACTCTATGATAAGAAATGGCAATTTTCCTGTGTGAAGAAAGGTGATGTGGATATGTAAATACTCATCATAATTTTTCCCTGTGGTACATGTTAATTTTAATGTAGTGCTTGTGGGCAGCTTCTACACTCTTTTCCCCCACCATTGTTGTCCAGACTTGGTTGGAGTAGATTGTTGGGAGATAGGAAGGATTGGCTTCCCTTCCCATGTAGGAAAAAAGAGTCAGAATAACCAGCTGTGAGTCCCCACAGGAGAGATGAATAGTTGGTATGAGATGCAATGTTTGATGTAAGCAGAGTGCTGTTGGTAGATATGAAAAGAAAGCAATGAGGCAGGTGTATCAGTCAGTTCAAGGAAGCAAAGAAGTGTTATATTCATAAACAAGAATACTGACATAATTACTGACTTATACATATTGGTCAGGACTGAACATTTTCCAGAGCTAGATGAAGAAAAAGAGAAGAAAAACCAACTTTGAATATATGTATATTTATTTTAACATTTATGAATTTATGCTTTTGTCCTCCTGAGAGGGACTTTTTTTTTTTGGTATTATTGTTTTGAATTCTAATCTCAGAAGTAATTATCTCTAGACTCTAGAAGAGTAAATTATTCTAGTGAATTGAAAAAAAAGATCATCTGGAAAAAAAGAGACTTGTACACACTATATCTAGATATTCTCATTCACCATATCTAGAATAGGGACTGCAAATTTGTATGATCCTGAGCTCTCATTCTCCCAAAGGTACACCAAAGTTACAGCTATTTACTGAACAACTATTAATGAGAAAGACCAGAAGGCTAGCAAAAATGATCTTCTACAATTAAAGATAATGAAGGAACCACAACATGATGAGTAGGAGGGGCTGAGATGCAGTATAGACAAGACCCATACTGGTGGGTGACCCACAAGTGAAAGAATAATTATAGTTGTAAAAATTATTCCCAAAAAGTGAGGAGTCCAAGCCCTACATTGGATTCCTCAGTCTTGGGGTCCTTACCAGGACAAACCCCAGTATGTTTGGCTTTGAAGACCAGCGAGGATTACCTTCAGAAAGCCCAAAGGGCTGTGGGAAATAGCGACTTCATTCTTTTTAAAAATTTTTTAAATTAATTAATTTATTTTAATTGGTGGATAAGTACTTTACAATATTGTAGTGGGTTTTGCCATACATTGACATGAAATCATCCATGGATTTACATGTGTTCCCTATCCTGAACTCCGCTCCCACCTCCCTCCCCATCCCATCCCTCTGGGTCATCCCAGTGTACCAGCCCTGAGCACCCTGCCTCATGCATTGAACCTGGACTGGAGGTCTGTTTCACATATGATAATATACAAGTTTCAATGCTATTCTCTCAAGTCATCCCACCCTCGCCTTCTCCCACGGAGTCCAAAGACTGTTTTATACATCTGTGTCTCTTTTGCTGTCTCGCATAAAGGGTCATTGTTACCATCTTTCTAAATTCCATATATATGCATTGGTACACTGTATTGGTGTTTTTCTTTTTGACTTACTTCACTCTGTATAATAGGCTCCAGTTGAGACTTCACTTTTAAATGGTACACACAAAATCTCACACCTTCTAGGACCCAGGGCAGAAGCAATTACTTGAAAGGAGCCTGGGTCAGACACACAGGCTGATCTTGGAGACACTCCTGAAAAGGCAGGAGGAAACTGAAACTTACCCTGGGAATATATTCTTGTTAGCCATTTTGAGGAGCTTATTTTACCATGAGGATGCTGGTGCTGTCAGGTGCCATTTTGGAATCCTTCCTCTGGATTATTAGCACTGGGAACTGGCCTTGCCTGCTAGCCTATCAGTGCCAGTACTACCCTGAGGCTAAGTAGCTACCTTGGCAAGAACACACCCCCACCCACCAGCAGGCCAGCTGCCTTAAGTCCTCCTGAGCTCACTGCCACCCCAGGACCCAACTCTTTCCACTAGATGGCCTACGACCTGGCCCTGCACAGTAGTGCACTGGCCTGAACCCTGATCAGTAACCATTAGGCTGACACCAGCTTTGGACCCTGTGAATCCTACAGTCAGCTGTGTCTCGTATCATCAGCCCCAGCCATCAGCAGACTGACACTATATCTTGGAACTCCATCCACACAACCACCCATGGGAGATGTTGCTCAGCACACTCATTGACCGATATCAGCCCTGGTACCACGTGGGACTCTGCAGCCACCCACCAGGGCCCAGCTGCCTCTGTACAAAGCATGGTGAAAAACCCAACTGGGATCCAGCCATGCCTACCAGACTGCCCATAGTAGTCAGCCTGCAACAACAGAAAGACCTATGCAGCCCACATTGGAGGTACCTTAAAACCTATAACTCTGGTGACCAGGAGGAGGGAGTGCACTGCTGGAAAGCATAAGACTTCCCCTACAAAAGGTCATTCTCCAAGGTCAGGAAATGTAACAACCTACCTAATTCATAGAAGTTGGAACAAGTTAGGGAAAATGAGGCAACAGAGGAATATGTTCCAAATGAAAGAACAAGAAAAAACCCCAGATGAAGAATGAGGTGAAGTGAAATGAAGTGAAGTGAAGATAAGGAATCTACTTGATAAAGATTTCAAGGTAGTGACTGTAAAGTTATTTGAAGGGTTCTGGAGAAGATTGTATAAACAGAGTGCAAAGTTAGAAATTTATAATAAAGAGTTAGAAAATATAAAGAACCAAACAGAGCTGCAGAATAAAATAACTTAAATAAAAAATACACTGGGAGGAGTCAAGAATAGGTTAGGTGATACAGAGGAACAGATCAGCAAGCTGGAAAACAAGAGTAGTGAAAATCACTGAAGTTGAACAGAAAAAAGAAAAAAAGTATAAAGTATGGAGAAAATTCAAGAGATTTCTACAACATCAATAGTACTAACATTTGTATGATAGGGGTCTGAGAAAGAGAAGAGACAGGGAAAGGATCAGAGAACATATTTGAAGTCATAATCGTTGAAAACTTCCCTAACATGAGAAAGGGTAGATCCAGGCCAAGGAAGCACAGAGTGTCTCAAATATGATCAACTCAAAGAGGAAAATACCAAGACATTATAATTTAAATGGCAAAAATTAAAGATAAAGAGAGAATATTAAAAGTAGCAAGGGAACACTTGTAAGGCAATCAGGTGACTTTTCAACAAAAACTCTGTGGGCCAGAAAGGAGTGACTTGATATAGTCAAAGTGATGAAAGAGAAACACCTAAAACCAAGGATGCTTTATCTGGCAAGTCTTTCATTAAAATTTGATGGAAAGATCCAATGTTTTACAAACAAAAGCTAGAATAGTTCAGCACCATCAAATCAGCCTTATAAGAAATGTTATTGAGACTTATCTACATTAAAAAAAAAAAAAAGGCCAGGAGTAAACCTGCCTAAATGGACAAAAGACCTGTATGCCGAAAACTATAAACCACTGATGAAAGAAATCAAACATGACACAAATGGGTAGAAAGATATACCATGTTCTTGGCCTGGAAGAATCAGTACTGTGAAAATGACTGTGTTACCCAAAGCAATCTACAGAGTCAGTGCTATCCCTATCAAACTGCCAATAGTATTTTTCACATAACTTAGAACCAAAAAAAAAAATTCACAATAGGTATAGAAACACAAAAGTCCCCAAATAACCAAAACAATCTTGAGAAAAGAAAACAGAGTTGGAGGAATAAGCCTTCTTGAATTCAGACTATACTACAAAGCTACAGTCATCAAGATAGTATAGTGCTGGGACAAGTACAGAAATATAGACCAATGAAACAAGATAGAAAGCCCAAGAGATAAACCCATGCAGCTATGGGTACCTTATCTTTGACAAAGGAGGAAAGAATATATAGTGGAGAAAAATCTGCCTCTGCAATAGTTGTGCTAGGGAAACTGAACAGCTACATATAAATAATGAACCTAACACCATACACAAAAATAAACTCAAAATATATTAAAGAATTAAATGCAAGGCCCAAAACTATAAAGCTCTTAGAGGAAAACATAGGCAGCACATTCCTTGACATAAATCACAGCAATATCCTCTGTGACCCACCTCCTAGAATAATGGAAATGAAAACAAAAATAAACAAATGGGGCCTAATTAAACTTGAAAGCTTTTACACAGCAAAGGAAACTATAAGCAAGGTGAAAAGCAGCCCTCAGAATGGAAAAAAATAGTAGTAAATGAAACAACTGACAAAGGATTGATCTCCAAAATATACAAGCATCTCTTGCAACTCAATACCAAAAGAAAAGAATCTGATAAAAAGTGGGGAGAAGGCCTAAACAGACATGCTTTCAAAGAAGACATACAGATGGCTAATAAACACATGAAAAGATGCTCAACATCATTCATTATTCAGTTCAGTTCAGTTTAGTTACTCAGTCGTGTTCAACTCTTTGCGACCCTATGAATTGGAGCACGCAAGGCCTCCTTGTCCATCACCAACTCCCAGAGTTCACTCAAACTCATGTCCATTGAGTCGGTGATGCCATCCATCCATCTCATCCTCTGTCTTCCCCTTCTCCTTTGGCCCCCAATCCCTCCCAGCATCAGAGTCTTTTCCGATGAGTCAGCTCTTCACATGACCTTCACATGGCCAAAGTACTGGAATTTCAGCTTTAGCATCATTCCTTCCAAAGAACTCCCAGGACTGATCTCCTTTCGAATGGACTGGTTGGATCTCCTTGCAGTCCAAGGGACTCTCAAGAGTCTTCTCCAACACCACAGTTCAAAAGCATCAATTCTTTGGCACTACAGTCCAACTCTCACATCTGTACATGACTAGAGAAATACAAATCAGAACCACAATGAAGTATCACCTCAGAATGATCACAATGGCCATCATCAAAAATTCTACAAACAATAAATATTAGAGAGAGTTTGGAGAAAAGGGAACTCTTTTGCATTCTTTGTGGGGATGTAAATTGATACAGCAACTGTGGAGAACAGTGTGGAGAGTCCTTAGAAAACTAGGAATAAAACTACCATTATTATGGTTGTTCAGTCACTGTCATGTCTGACTCTTTGCGACCTCTTGGATTGCAGCATGCCAGACTTCTCTGTCCATCACTATCTCCCAAAGTTTGCTCAAAATTCATGTATATTGAGTTGATGATGCCATCTAGCCATCTCATTCTCTGTCGCCCCTTTCCCCTTCTGCCCCTGCTCTTTCCCAGCATCAGGGTCTTTTCCAGTAAGCAGGTTTTTCACATCAGGTGGCCAAAGTATTGGAGTTTCAGCTTCAACATCAGTGCTTCCAGTGAACACTCAGGACTGATATCCTTTAGGATGGACTGCTTTGATCTCTTTTCTGTCCAAGGGACTCTTAAGAGTTTTCTCCAACACCACAATTCAAAAGCATCAATTCTTTGGTGCTCAGCCTTCTTTATGGTTCAGCTCTCACATCTGTACAAAACTACCATATGGCCCATCAATCCCACTACTGGGAATATCCCCCAAGAAAGCCATAGTTGAAAAAGACGCATGTGCTCCAATATTCATTGCAGCACTATTTACAATATCTAGGACATGGAAGCAGTCTAGATGTCCATCAACAAATAAATGGATATAGAAGTTGTAGTACATATATTCAATGGAATATTACTCAGCTACAAAAAGGAATGCATTTGAGTCAGCTCTAATGAATGAACCTAGAGCCATTATCAAGAGTGAAGTAAGTTAGAAAGAGAAAAACAAATATATAAGGCATATATGTGGAATCTAGAGAGATGGTACTGATGAAACTATTTGCAGGGCAGCAATGTTGATGTGTAAATAGAGAACAGACTATGGATTCAGTGTGGAAGGAGAGGGAGGTACAAGTTGAAGGAACAACATTTAAACATGTATTACCACATATAAAATAGATAGCCAGTGGGAACTTGCTGTATGATGCAGGGGACTCCAAGCCCACCCCATCCCATCCCTCTTTGACAACCAAGAGAGGTGGTATGGGCTGGGAAGTGGGCAGGAGTTTCAAGAGGGAGGGAACATATATATACCTATGGCTGATTCATGTTGATGTATCACAGAAACTGACACAATATTGTAGAACAATTATCTTTCAATTAAAAACAAATATATTTATTTAAAGGAAAAGAAAAGGTCACCTTCCAGCCTGGGATCTGGCTGTCTTGCACTTGGTGGCAGTCTTCCTCCAACTAGCCCAGCAGGACCCAGCTGAGCTGAGACAAGGGCTGATCCTGTCCAGCTATGAGTGCTGCCTGCTGCTGCATGGTGTATCCCTGCTTCCACTGCTGCAGTTACTGTTGCTGCTGCTGTAGGCCAGGCAAAGCTGAAGTGCCAGGCAACCCCACCTAGGCCTTTGATTCTATCACATAGGACAGTATACACCTTAAGACCCAGAATAGCCAAAACAACCTGAGAAAGTAGAACAGAGATTCAAGTATCATACTGTCTGATTTCAAATGCTACTACAAAGCTACAGTCATCAAAACAGTATGGTACTGGTGCAAAACAGTTATATACATCCATGGAACAGAATAGACAGCCCAGAAATGCACCAACATTTACATGAACAGTTAATCTGTGACAAAGGAGACAAGAATATATAGTGAGAAAAATAAAGCTTCATCAATAAATGGTGTTGGGAAAACTGGACAACTACATTCTAAAAATAAATCTAGACCGTTTTCTTATTCTGTAGGAAAAAGTCAACTCATAATGAATTAAAGACTAAAAGATCTGAAAATATAAACCTTCTAGAAGAAAATATAGGCACTATTTGCTTTGACATCAGTCTTAGTAATATTTTTTTGGATATGTCTCCTCAGGCAAGGGAAACAAAATATACATAAATACATGAAGCTACATCAAACTAAAAAGCATTTCACAGCGAAGGAAACTATCAGGAAAACAAAAAGGCCACTTAATGAATGGGAAAGATCTTTGCAGATGATATATCTGATAAGGGGTTAATATCCAAAACATACAAAGAACACTTACAATTCAACATCAAACAAACAAACAACTGATTAGAAAATGTTCAGAGGATCTGTATAGACATTTTTCCAAAGAAGATATATAGATGGCCAACTGGAACATGAAAAGTTGTTCAGCACGACTATCACAGGTAAATGCAAGTCAAAAGACCATTGACATATTACCTCCCACCTGTCAGAATGACTATTATCAAATAGACAACAAACAATTATTGTTGGTGAGGATGTGGAGAAAGGGAACCTTCATTCTCTGTTGGAACTGTTTTGGCCACTATGGAAAACAGTATGGCAAGTACTTAAAAAATAAAAAAAAATACAACTGTAAATAATCCAGCAATTCCACTCCTGGGTATTTATCCAAAGAAAACAAAACCACTAATTAAAAACATATATATATGCACCCCTATGTTTACTGAATAGGTTCAAGAGATTAAATCTGGAAGACAGACTACCTGAAGAACTATGGATGGACAGAACTTTGTAACATTGCGTACGAGGCAGTGACCAAACCATTACAAAGAAAAAGAAACACAAGAAAGCAAAGTGGTTGTGTGAGAAGGCTTTACCAATAGCTATGAAAAGAAGATACAAAAAGAAAGAGAGAAAGGGAAAGACATACCCAATTAAATGCAGAGTTCCAGAGAACAACGAGGAGACACAAGAAGGGCTTCTTAAATGAACAGTGCAAAGAAATAGAGGAAAACAACAGGATGGGAAAGACTAGAGACTCTTCAAGAAAATTGGAAATCTGTAGGATGGGCTCGACAGACAGAAATGGTAAGAACCTAAATAAGCACAAAAATTAAGAAGAGGTGACAGGAATACACAGAATAACTATACAAGAAAAGTCTCAGTGAACCAGATAACCATGATGGTGTTCACTCACCTAGAGCCAGACATTCTGGAGTATGAGGTCAAGTGGGCCTTAGGGAGCATTACTTCAAACAAAGCTAGTGGAAGTGATGGAATTCCAGGTGAGCTATTTCAAACCCTAAAAGATGATGCTGTTCAGTGCTGCACTCAATATGTCAGCAAATAGGGAAAATTTAGTAGTGGTCACAGGACTGGAAAAAGTCAGTTTTCATTTCCATCCCAAAGAAGGACAATGCCAACAAATGTTCAAAGTACTGTACCACTGTGCTGATTTCACATGCTAGCAAGGTTATGCTCAAAATACTTTAAGCTAGGCATCATTTCATGAACTGAGAACTTCCAGATGAACAAGCTGGGTTTTGAAGAGGCAGAAGAACCTAAGATCAAATTCCCAGCATTCGTTGGATCATGAAGGAAGCAAGGGAATTCCAGAGAAAACATCTAATTCTGTTTTACTGACTATGCTGAAACCTTTGACTGTGGATCCCAACAAACTGGAAAATTCTTAAAGAGATGGGAATACCAGACCACCTTACTTTTTCTCCCAAGAAACCTATATGCACGTCACGAAGCAACAATTAAAACTGGACATGGAGCAATGGACTGGTTCAAAATTGGGAAAGGAATGTGACAAGGCTATATATTGTCACCCTGCTTATGTATTTTATATGCAGAGTACATCATGTGAAATTCCCAGCTGGATGAATCAAAGCTGGAATCAACAATTGCCTGTGTGCAGGTGATGCCATTCTAATGGCAGGAAATGAAGAGAAACTGAGGAATCTCTTGATGAAGGTAAAAGAGGAGAGTGAAAAAGCTGGCTTCAAACTCAGCATTAAAAAAAATCAAAACAAAAAACAACTAAGATCATGGCATCTATTCTCATCACTATGGCAAATAGAAGAGGAAAAAATGTAAGAAATGAGAGATTTTATTTTCTTGGGCTTCAGAATAACTGTGGATGGTGACTGCAGCCATAAAACTAAGACACTTGCTCGTTGGAAAGAATGCTATGACAAACCTAGACAGTGTATTAAAAATCAGAGATATCACTTTGCACATCACATAGTTAAAGCTGTGATTTTTCCAGTCGGTATGTATGGATGTGAAAGTTGGGCCATAGAGAAAGCTGTGAGCTAAAGAACTGATGCTTTAGAACTGTGGTGCTGGGAAGACATAGAGTCCCTTGGACTTCAAGGACATCAAACAAGTCAATACTAAAGGAAATTAACCCTGAACATTTATTGGAAGGACTGATGCAGAAAAACTTTGGCCACCCGATGGGATGAGCCAACTCATTGGAAAAGACTTTGACTTTGGCAAAGGTTGAAGGCAAAAGGAGAATGGGTTGGCAGAGGATCAGATGGTTAGACAGCATCACCGCTTCATTTGACATGAATTTGAGAAAAGTCTTGGAGATGTTGGAGGACAGAGGAGCCTGGTGTGCTGCAGTTCATCTTGTCACGAAGAGTAGGGCACGACTTAGCTACTGAACAGCAACAAATTTTTATTGAAGTATTCTCTACAATAGCCAAGATATGGAAGCAATCTTAATATCAAAAAATCTCAAAAACTTATGCAGCTCAATTCCAGAAAAATAAATGACCCAATCAAAAAATGGGCCAAAGACCTAAATAGACATTTCTCCAAAGAAGACATACGGATGGCTAACAAACACATGAAAAGATGCTCAACATCACTCATTATCAGAGAAATGCAAATCAAAACCACAATGAGGTACCACTTCACACCAGTTAGAATGGCTGCGATCCAGAAGTCTGCAAGCAATAAATGCTGGAGAGGGTGTGGAGAAAAGGGAACCCTTTTACATTGTTGGTGGGAATGCAAACTAATACAGCCACTATGGAGAACAGTGTGGAGATTCCTTAAAAAATTGCAAATAGAATTGCCTTATGACCCAGCAATCCCACTGCTTGGCATACACACCGAGGAAACCAGAATAGAAAGAGACACATGTACCCCAATGTTCATCGCAGCACTGTTTATAATAGCCAGAACATGGAAACAACCTAGATGTCCATCAGCAGATGAATGGATAAGAAAGCTGTGGTACATATACACAATGGAGTATTACTCAGCCATTAAAAAAAATACATTTGAATCAGTTCTAAGGAGATGGATGGAACTGGAGCCGATTATACAGAGTGAAGTAAGCCAGAAAGAAAAACACCAATACAGTATACTAACGCATATATATGGAATTTAGAAAGATGGGGATGATGACCCTGTATGCGAGACAACAAAAGAGACTCAGATCTATAGAGTGAACTGTTGGACTCTGGGGGAGAGAGGGAGGGAGAGGGTGGGATGAGAAGGGAGAATGGCATTGAAACATGTATACTATCAAGCAAGAAACGAATCGCCAGTTGATGTCAGATGCAGAATGCAGGATGCTTGGGACTGGTGCAAGGAGAGGACCCAGAGGGATGGCATGGGGTGGGAGGTGGGAGGGGATTCATGTTTGGGAACGCTTGTACACTCGTGGGGAATTCATGTCAATGTTTGGCAAAACCAATACAGTAATGTAAAGTAAACTAAAGTTAAAATAAAAATTTTAAAAGTAAAAAAAAAAAAAAAAATCTGAGACTCACACACACATCACACACAGTGGAATATTCCCAGCCATATAAAGAAGAGTGAAATCTTGCGAGTTCCATCAACATGGATGAACCTATAGTCATTTTGCTAAGTGAAATTAGTACAACAGAGAAAGACAAATAATGTATGATATCACTTTTATGTGGAATCTAAAAAGCAAAATAAACAAGCATAAAATAAAAACAGAGTTATAGATTCAGAGAACTAAGAGTCATTTTTTGAGAGGGTGTGCAGGGGAAAAAAATAGATGAGAGGTATTTAGAGGTACAAACTTCAAGTTACAAAATAGGCACGTCACAAGTATGAAATATACAGTGTGGGCAATATAATTAATAACTACATAATACCTATGTATGGTGACATTTTAACTAGATTTATTATAGTGATCATTTGATATGTATAGAAATATCAAATCAGTATCTTGTATAACAGGAACTAGCTTAGTATTGTAGGTCAATTATACTTCTAAAACCAGCAAACAAAAACTCATATGGTAAAAGATCAGATTTGGTATGGCTGACTCCCTTTGCTGTCCCCCTGAAACTGTTAGAACATTGTTAGTTGGCTATGTTGTTTTGTTGTTCAGTCACCCAGTTGTGTCCAACTCTTTGCGACCCCATGGACTGCAGCATGCCAGGTCTCTCTACACCTCACCAACTCCCAAAGTTTGCCCACATTCACGTCCATTGCATTGGTGATGTCATCCAGCCATCTCATCCTCTGACGCCCTCTTCTCCTTCTGCCCTCAATCTTTCCCAGCATCACCGTCACATCAGATGACCAAAATGCTGGTGTTTCAGCTTCAGCATCTTTTCCTTAAGATTGACTGGTTTGATCTCCTTGCTATCCAAGGGACTCTCAGTTGGCTATACTCCAGTATAAAATAAAAAGTTTGATTTAGAAAGCTCAGATTTGTGTATCAGACCAGAAGTGGCAGTTTGTGAGAGAGTGAGTTGGAGAAAGATGATCAAAAAGTACAAATTTCCAGTTATAAGGTAAATAAATACTAGGGATGTAATGTACAACAGGATCAGTATAATTAACACTAATGCTTTAATTATATACATATGATATGAAAGAATTCTCGTCACAAGGAAAATTTTCTTTTATCTTTAACTTTGTGTCTATGTCAGATGGATGTTCATTAAACTTCGTGGTACTCATTTCATGATGTATGTAAATCAAATTATTATGCTGTACATCTTAAGCTTATACAGTGCTCTGCATAAATTATATCTCAAGAAAACTGGAAGAGAAAAAGCTCCCCTGATAGATCTTGCATGCATCCATAACTTAACACTGGAACTCCAAATCTAACCTTGTTCTTCGGCAAGGATGCTTTGTAAGCTCTCGTTTAATTCTTAGAGAATTTGGCACCAAGTTGTACTTTCTGAAACAAGGGGTTCTAGAATCTAGGTTTCTCTATCTTATTTCTGATAGTGGGTTATTTCTTTGTACACTATTCGGTTCTTTTTACTTCTCTTTAAAACTTTTAGTTTTGCTTCTGAACTCTAAACAGGAACTGGAGCCCTGATTCCATTCACTGCCCTTTGTCTTCTGGCTCTAGGTTTAATAGCTCCTGCTAGATCCCCTGTGCTCTAGTCAGGGTTTCTCCTTACCCTGGCCCTTTATCTCTTTGCAAAATCTCCTTAATGTTGAGGACTTCTACCTTAGACTGCTACTATCTGTACCACACATTTATCATGTCTTTTTTTTTCTTTTCCCGATTTTTCTCCAGTGAGAAAACTGAGCAAACTAGTTCTGGGTCATTCCTTCTGTTTCTTCATTTTATGTCTTTGCACAAATGTGTGGAAGGTTGTCACTTAATGAGTATCGGAAAGACTGGGACACTCATAGTTTTAGTAGAATGCTGGCTTTAGTAACATTTTTCTCTCCACCACTACTCAGACCAGAAATCCTATTGATGACCAGAGGACAGATTTAGCCTAGATGGGGAAATAGAGAGGGCATTAGGGTGAGTTTGCAGCTACTGTGGGAAAGGAAAGTTTTTGTCTGTGAGCTCTCATAAAGCAAAGTTATTTTAGTCTTTTTCAAAGGAAAGATCAAGAGGGATTTCAGCCAGAGAGCAAGCATAGCAGTGACAAATGATCCTAATTTTTGTGAATTACTCTACTGAGTAATTAACGCATGGAAGATTTTTGACTGAAAATACCTGATTGCCATAATTTTTCTATTTTTTGTCCTGTTTTTCCTGATTCTTTGTACTTCCTACAAAATTTGACACCTTTCACCTCTTCATTCACATCTAGTATTTGGGACTGTTTTTCATTTATCTCTTTTTGTTTGTTTTCATACTCTTTCTTTTTTCATTATTCATATACTCAATCCTTCATATTAATAAAAAGGAAAATGCAAATCTTCCAAGCATTTAAAAATTTGCCTCCTTTAATTTGTCAGTACTTTTTGCTTTCATGCCATATTTTAGCTTAAATGTTTAGATGGCAAAATTAGTAATCAAGAGACTCTTACTTGTTGCAAATCTATAAAATTTCCTCAGTTTAAGGTTCTAAATGATAAGCAAAGCTTTAGCTGAGCTAAAACTTATTAACTACCAGAAAAGGTTTATTTTATTAATCCAGTGATATGTGTATATAATGTTATAGAGAATGTTTTGCTTATTAAAGAAACAGTTTTCAAGTACTTCGCTCCATTGGCACAAATATTTATTGAGTATCTACTTTTTTCAGTTTATACTTTTCTAGGTTCTTGTGACTAGCAGAGAGAAAAACAGAAAGTGGAAAGGTAGATAACAACAACAAAAATACCCCATGAATAACACAAACGGTTACATCAGAGTGATGCATTATGAAGAAAAATGAGACAATGGAATGTAAGAAAGAGTGATGAAGGGCTTAAATGATTAATATGTTAATAGTAATCATTTTTAATTCATTTAAGCAGTTCTAATAGGATTTATACATGACTATAGTGTTTACGTTGATTCAAAGATCATTGGGAAAAAATGGACCTTTTCTTTTTAAACATCGTTTATCTAATATGGAACAGGGTGATGAAAGTTCTAGTTTCCCTGCCATTGTCTGAGTAGCAACGACCACTGGAAGGAGCCAGTGATGCTGTGTCATAGTATTTTGAGCTGGGAAAGGTCCCAACTGGAGTTCACCATTTCATAAATATCATCTTCTGTATACCCAAGACTATGCTGGTTCTAGAGATTTGACAGGGAGTAAGGCACGGAGGGTTCAAACAAACCTTGTGTGCACCAGGACCCAGAGACCCCACATAGGCTGAACCAAAACTGTGTTTGAGTGTCTCCTGTGGGGGTATGGGTCAGCAGTGGCCTGCTGCAGGGGCAGGGGCTCTGGGTGCAGCAGACCTAGGTATGGCATAAGCCCTCTTGGAGGAGGTCGTCATTAACCCCACAATAGAGCTGCCAGAACTTACACAGGAATGGGGAAACAGACTCTTGGAGGGGACCAAAAAAAACCTTATACACACCAGGACCCAGGAGAAATGAGCAGTGAACCCACAGGAGACTGACCAAGACTTGCCCATGAGTGTCCAGGAGTCTCTGGCAGAGGTGTGGGATGGTGGTGGCCTGCTGCAGGATCAGAGGCACTGAGTGCTACATGGCATATGCATGGGACCTTTTGAAGAGGCCACGATTATCTTCATTACCTCCATCATAGGTGGGCCTCAGGTCAAACAACAAGGAGGGAACACAGCCCTGGTTATCAACAGAAAATTGGATTAAAGCTTTACTGAACATGGCACCTCACATCAGAATAAGACCATTACCCTCTCAGTCAGTCTCTCCCATCAGGAGACTTCCATAAGCCACTTATCCTTATCCATCAAAAGGCAGACAGAATGAAAACCACAATCATAGAAAACTAACCAAACTGGTCACATGGACTACAGCCATGTCTAACTTAATGAAACTATGAGCCATGTCATGTAGTGCCACCCAAGATGGATGGGTCATGGTGGAAAGTTCTGACAAAACGTGGTCCACTGAAGAAGGGAATGGCAGACCACTTCCGTATTCTTGCCTTGAGAACCCAATGAACAGTATGAAAAGACAAAAAGATAGGACACTGAAAGATGAACTCCCAAGGTTGGTAGGTGCCCAATATGCTACTGCAGATTGGTGGAGAAATAACTCCAGAAGGAATGAAGAGATGGAGCCAAAGCAAAAACAACATGCAGTTGTGTATGTGACTAGTGATGGAAATAAAGTCCAATGCTGTCAAGAGCAACATGGCATAGGAACCTGGAATGTTAGGTCCATGAATCAAGGCAAATTGGAAGTGGTCAAATAGGAGATGGCAAGAGTGAATATTTTAGGAATTTTAGGAATCAGTCAACTAAAATGGACCGGAATGGGTGAATTTAACTCAGATGACCATTATATCTACTACTCTGGAAAAGAATCCCTTAGAAGAAATGGCATAGCCATCATAGTCAACAAAAGAGTCCAAAATGCAGTAAATGGACGCAATCTCAAAAACAACAGAATGATCTCTATTCGTCTCCAAGGCAAACCAATCAATATCATGGTAATCCAAGTCTATGTCCTGACCAATAATGCTGAAGAAGCTGAAGTTGAGTGGTTATATGAAAACCTACAAGAGCTTTTAGAACTAACACCCCCAAAAGATGTCTTTTTCATTATGGGGGACTGGAACACAAAAGTAGGAAATCAAGAGATACCTGGAGTAACAGGCACATTTGGCCTTCGAGTACAAAATGAAGCAGGGCCTAGGCTAACAGAGTTTTGCCAAGAGACTATTCATAGCAAACAGCCTCTTCCAACAGCACAAGAGAAGCTTCTACACATGGACATCACCAGATAGAGTACAGAAATCAGATTGATTATATTCTTTGCAGCCAAAGATGGAGAAACTCTATATTGTCAGCAAAAACAAGACCAGGAGCTGACTGTGGCTCAGATCATAAACTCCTATTGCTAAATTCAGACTTCAATTGAAGAAAGTAGGGAAAATCACTAGACCATGCAGGTATGGCCTGAATTAAATCCCTTACAATTATACAGTGGAAGTGACAAATAGATTCAAGGGATTAGATCTGATAGACAGAGTGCCTGAAGAACTATGGATGGAAGTTCGTGACTTTGTATAAGAGGCCATGATCAAGACCATCCCCATGAAAAATGTAAAATGGCAGAATATTGGAAATAAAAGCAAAAATAAACAAATGGGACCTAATTAAAATTAAAAGCTTCTGCACAACAAAGGAAACTCTAAGCAAGGTGAAAAGACGGCCTTCAGAATGGGAGAAAATAAAAGCAAATGAAGCAACTGACAAACAACTAATCTCAAAAATATACAAGCAACTCTTGCAGCTCAATTCCAGGAAAATAAATGACCCAATCAAAAAATGGGCCAAAGAACTAAACAGACATTTCTCCAAAGAAGACATACAGATGGCTAACAAACACATGAAATGATGCTCAACATTACTCATTATCAGAGAAATGCAAATCAAAACCACAATGAAGTACCATTTCACACGTCAGAATGGCTGCTATCCAAAAGTCTACAAACAATAAATGCTGGAGAGGGTGTGGAGAAAAGGGAACCCTCTTACACTGTTGGTGGGAATGCAAACTAGTACAGCCACTATGGAGAACATTGTGGTGATTCCTTAAAAAAACTGGAAATAGAACTGCCTTATGACCCAGCAATCCCACTGCTGGGCATACACACCAAGGAAACCAGAATTGAAAGAGACACATGTACCCCAATGTTCATTGCAGAACTATTTATAATAGCCAGAACATGGAAACAACCTAGATGTCCATCAAGAGATGGATGGTTAAGAAAGCTATGGTACATATACACAATATAGTATTACTCAGCCATTAAAAAGAATACATTTGAATCAGTTCTAATGAGGTGGATGAAACTCAAGCCTATTATACAGAGTAAAGTAAGCCAGAAAGAAAAACACCAATACAGTATACTAATGCATATATATGGAATTTAGAAAGATGGTAACGATAACCTTGTATGTGAGACAGCAAAGGGACAGATGTATAGAACAGTCTTTTGGACTCTGTGGGAGAGGGCAAGGGTGGGATGATTTGGGAGAATGGCATTGAAACATGTAAATTATCATATGTGAAATGAATAGCCAGTCCAGGTTCAATGCATGATACAGGGTGCTCGGGGCTGGTGCACTGGGTTGACCCAGTGGGATGGGAAGGGGAAGGAGGTGGGAGGGGAGTTCAGGATTGGGACCACATGTACACTTCTGGCGGATCCATGTCAATGTATGGCAAAACCAATACAATATTGTAAAGTAAAATAAATAAATAAATAAATAAATTTCAAATTGGAGAATAATGAGCAAATTACTATACACTCACTACCTATTTTTTTTTTAATTTTTTTTNTATTTTTTTTTTTTAATTCTTTTTGCCTTTTTGTTAAAATAAATGAAGTATTTACGGATTAAAAAAAAAAATAAAGGTGGAGCTTTTGTCACTCTGGAGGCTCTACAGTAGCCCCAACCTGGGAATAATTTCATGGTTTAGAACGCTTATAACCTCCTGCCCCGGTGGCTCAGAGGGTAAAGCGCCTGCATGCAATGCGGGAGACCCGGGTTCGATCCCTGGGTTGGGAAGTTCCCCTGGAGAAGGAAATGGCAACCCACTCCAGTATCCTTGCCTGGAGAATCCCATGGATGGAAGAGCCTGGTGGGCTACAGTCCATGGGGTCGCAAAGAGTCGGACATGACTGAGCTCCCTCCCTCCCTCCCTCCTCCCTATAACCTCCTTAGCCTGTTCAGTATGGCAAGAGAAAGCCCCAGTGCATCCAGTAAAGGTGTCTACCCACACCTGTAAGCAAGAAAATCCATTTGCTTTTGGCCTACGAGTAAAATCAATTTCCCAGTCCTCTCCAGGATATTTTCCACTTTGTTGTAACCCAGGTTTCACTAGCTTTTCGGTCTTTGGGTTGTTTTTCTGACAAACCTCACATCTCTTAATAATGTTCTTTAAGGTTTTCATTACATTTTTGCTTTCAAATAAACGAGAAGCCATCTGATATGTATCTCAATACCTAAGTGAAAACTCTGATGTAAGTATTCTCAATACCTAAGTGAAAACTGTGATGTAACCTTTAGGAATTTTCCATTGAGCATTTTCAGGAATCACCAATTGTCCTTCCTTGGACTATAACCATCCTTTATCAGTAATCTTTGTTCTTCTTTTTTTCATACCTTTTTAATTTTTTGGTTTGATAAGCTACAGGTTTTTGATGAGGTCCTTGGGGTTGTGCCCTCACTCTCAAGGCCATATCTTTCCTTTCAGTAACAAAAAGATTAAACTCGACCCCGTGTGAAGGCTTAAAGCAGGAGCCTGCAGGAGAACAGTTTGAAGAGTGTTAAAAAACTTTTGAGTCTCTGGAGACCAAACTAGCTTGTTGGTTTGGGCCTATTGAGTTTCACTTGCAGGTTTACATAAAGGCTGGGCGAATTCCCCATAACTTGGAATCCAAATGTGGCAATAGCCCATAGACTAAAAATCCTCTCAATTGTTTTAAAGTCATAGGTAGGGGAAAAATATTTAGCTAGTTAAGAATTTCAGACAACAAAGTATTAAGATTAGGCATCACAGACTGTAAAGGAACCATAGCCTCATTTATTGCCTGTAAATCTTGAACCAGTCTCCATTTTTATCATTTGACTTTTTTACACCCAAAATAGGAGTGTTGTGTGGACTGTTACAGAGAATTAATAGCCCTTGTTCCTTTAAATGTTTAATGATGTGTTTTAACTTGGGTTTTAGTGGATACTGCTTTTCATATGAAGTAGGTGAGGGTCTTTGAGCTTGATAATGACAGGAACAGCATTTTTGTTTGATCCACAGTTTTTCCATCAGCTCACACTCTAGGATTTGCATTTTGTTTGATTAATGGGAGAATGCGAGAGGGCTCCATATTCATGAAAACAGAGGCATGGACCTTGCTCAGTATATCCCTCTCCAAAAGGGGTGAGGGAGACTCTGACATGATCAGAAACTCATGTGAAAACAGCACAGAGTCCCAGGCTTAGCTTAGAGGACAATTAGATAATAAAGTTTGGCTCATTCGGACATTCCCATTACAGAATTGGATTGGGGAGAAAGTGGGCCAGGGGCTTTAGTAAGCACAAAGTATGTTGCCCCAGTGTCTAAAAGGAAATTGACTCGTTGGTCCCCCAGTCATTAATACCCAGGTTTCCTCAGGTGTAATTAGGACTGGAGCTTGTGTGGGGGCCACGGGCACCTTTAGTCCTGATTGTCTTGAGAGTATGACCCCTGGGGCCTGTGCCTCTGAGGGTAGTCTCTTCTCTAGTATAGTCCTTTGCAGACCAGACATAGAGCTAGGGGTGGCTTAGACACCTAAGGGCAATCCTACTTGAGATGCTCCTTCTTAATAATGAGCCCATCCATTTTTTTTACCTGCTCCCTTCTGGGCATTTTTCTTCAGGATATTTCAGAGTAATCTGACAGCCATCACTAAGGCTTTAGTCTTTCCCTAGTCACTTTTGTTTTCTTCCTATCCTCTGCCATAATAAACTGTCTGAGCCAGTTGTAAGTGAAAGTGAAGTTGCTCAGTCATGTCCTACTCTTTGCAACCCCATGAACTGTAGCGTACCAGGATCCTCCATCCATGGTATTTTACAGGCAAGAGTACTGGAGCAGGTTGCCATTTCCTTCTCCAAGGGATCTTCCTGACCCAGGGATCAAACCCAGGTTTTCCACATTGTAGGCAGACACTTTACCGTCTGAGACACCAGGGAAGTCCATAAAAGCTTACCTAAGACTAATTTGGTCCATAAGCCTATTTTAGTGGCTTGCAGAGAATATCTGAGTGAGAAATCTATCTTTTAAGATCACTCCTCCCTCTATACTTTCAGGCTTAATCCTGGTGAATCTGCAAAGGGCTTCCTGTAGTCCATCTAGGAATTTACCAGGAACTTCCTTCTCTCTCTTAACAACATATAAGTTGTTATATGTCAGCCAACTTAGCATAGTTTAAAGTCTTAGCATGCACCCACTTGAGACTTTTAAGAATATCTGGTAAAGTGGCTCTGATCCCGCCTTCCTTTCCCCCTGTTATAGTTCCAGTCTGGCCCTGTTGTGGGGATGGTCTGATTCCCAGTAGGGAGAGATGCCCATCTCATCTTCCCTCTTTTTTGTTGATTTATTACCAAGCCACTCATCTCCATAGGCAACAACTTTCCCCTGAAACTCAAGTTTTTGAATCAAGGGATAGCATCTATCCCAGGATATACCCAAGTAAGGTTAACCTCTGGGGATCAAACTTATCCCAGTTTTAAAAATACATTTCAAAGGGTGGTTCTGGAACTTCTAGCTCCCATTTGTAAGAGAGGAAAAAGCAACGCCTAGCACCCTTGTTTTTTCCACTGGAGGTGTCCCTCCCTGTTCTACATGGCGGAGTGGGGGTGGAGACAGACTTTCCACTGAAGCTTTCCTTCTCTAGTCAGACTCAGTCTGATCTAACCCATGCAGGCACTTTATTCATTCCCCTCAGCTGTCCTCATTCTGCCCATTGAGGCGGGGCAGCGCTAGACCTGACATATCCCAAACTGATTTCCAGTTCTTTACCATCAAGACCTCTGTTTGATTTGCCCTTTTTCCTCAAGGTGCTGCCCGGAGTGTAACAGAGTAGTTTTCTGGAATGTTTCCCAGGCTAAGACCCCAGGGGAAGCATCCATCTTCCATGTGCCTGTGTACATTCCCGGGCATAGTCGTGACTGCAGTGGAAGCGGTGAGTCATGAAGGGATGAACAACAAAAACAACAACGAAAAACCAAGACGTCTCTTCTGAGTGTTGCCACACCAGTGTATGAGATAGCAAAAGAGGTGGTGGAGCATTGGCCAGTGAGGAAAAAGTGGTTTTTGTACTTGTTTTCGTATGCTTCGGGCTCGCTATCAGTCACACACACAGACACACCATAGAGCTAGTAAAGTAAAGCAGAAAATGTGTATACTGAGAAGGCAGAGAGGCTAGAGCTCCGAGTGTCCTTGCCTTGTCTTAAATATCCTGATCACCCAAGATGTTAGCTTATGGTAAATGGTGTTGGATTCATGAGCTCCGAAGGAGAGCATTTCACTTCAGGACGAAAGACACAGCTTCAGTCACTCAGAGCTTTGTGTGGCAAGAGTTTTATTACAGAGAAGGGAATAAAGAAAGCTTCTGACATATAGAATAAAATGCTTACTCTTTTCTCCTCCTTGAGGGCCCCGGACTCCTTACCAACCTGCCTAAGAATTAGCTCTCTCAAATGGATATAAGCTTGAGCAAACTCTGGAAGATAGTAAAGGACAAGGGAAGCCTGGTCTGCTTCAGTTCATGGGGTTGCAAAGAGTTGGACAGGACTTAGCCACTGAACAACAACAGTGTTGAATTTGTTCATCTTTGTGATTTTACTGAGTTTATGTAAGGGAACATCCTTGTTCTAAGAAAACACACGTTGAAGTATTTAGTGGCATTAGGGACGTAATGTCTGCTGCTGCTGCTAAGCTGCTTCAGTGGTGTCCGACTCTGTGCGACCCCATAGATGGCAGCCCACCAGGCTCCCCCGTCCCTGGGATTTTCCAGGCAAGAACACTGGAGTGGATTGCCTTTTCCTTCTCCAATGCATGAAAATGAAAAGTGAAAGTGAAGTCCCTCAGTCATGTCCGACTCTTCATGACCCCATGGACTGCAGCCTACAGGCTCCTCTGCCCATGGGATTTTCCAGGCAAGAGTACTGGAATGGGGTGCCATTGCCTTCTCCTAATGTATGGAGGCCTGGCGTGCTGCGATTCATGGGGTCGCAAAGAGTCCGACACGACTGAGTGACTGAACTGAACTGAACTGAATGTCTGCCACTTACTCTCAAATGCTGTGTATGTCTTCACGTGTTTGAGAGAGAAAGAGTATAATAAAGCAAATGGAGTAAATTTTTAACAAATCAGTGAATCTTGGTAAAAGAATATCGAAGTTCTTGTACTAATCTTGCAATTTTCCTCTAAATTTAAAATTAATCAACATAAAACATTTCTAAAAGCTATGAATAAAATTATACTTAAAATAGATCATTGGTCCAAAGGGACCTTCTATTTTTACTTGGTTGTAACCCCAATTTAAAAAAAATCCAAAACTAAAATAACAAAAATTAATAAGTTTAAGAGCTTCTGTAGTCTATTTTTATACTTAAGTATATTTTGCTCTTCCTAATGTCATCTGTGAAAGCATCAATTCTATTAATATGTAATCCATGTCCAAATTGATATCCAACTATAGATTTTATTTTCCTCAAGTTTTGTGGCCTTATAACCTGACTTAGTGATAAAACTACTGACTACTTCTACTGCTCAAGTTACATATTTTTGGACACTACAGTGAGTGGCATCTATACTAGTACCTGTTCCTTTCTTCTTATAATCCTCCTACTACTACATTATGACATTTTTGTCATTACAATGATGTTATGATTTCATTGACATAATCTTTTCTTTAGATTCTGATTTTTTTATTGCTTCCCTGATATTTTAAATACCAAAGGTAAATATTTTTTTTTAGTCTGTCATGAGTCATTAGATAATATTGCAGTATGTTATAAAAGTGTTTCTATATTTAATAACAGTGCTTTCTGCATCTCTACATTGTAGTTTATACAAAGTTAGCTAAGTAGAATCTTCATCTGAGGCAAGATATCACACTAAAGTAACTGTTTAGTTTTTTTTAAACTGAGCTAATAGGAGTTAAAAGCTAACTATTTAGGAGATGATGGAAAGCCCAGTGACTATAGCTGTATAGGGTTAAAATCATTACCATAGCTCAAACTTTAGAATAAATATCAGGTCAAAGCATCCAGCATATACTAGATATTCATTTATTTCCTTATTGTAATAAATAAAGTGTTTTATAAAATGGCTTTATTTTAGATACATATACATATTTAATTCTTTAAAACTTGAATTAGGATTTAAGTGAATTATACTCAAATTTCAAACTTACTATGACCTTCAGCAAACATATGAGGCAGATGGATATCATCTCAGGTCTTACTTATGTCTAATGTCCCCTTAACTTTCTTTCCCCTCCCCTCAACACTACACTGAAATGTATGCTTTCATGCTGTTATGAATCACAATCTTGATTTTCGGGGGCCAAAAGTTTTAATTAAATGATGGGATGAATCTAATTGCTAATGAGAGGCAAACATCCAAGTAACAGTACTATTCACAAACCAAGGTCTCTGATTTCACCTTAGTGTAAATGTTAGGCAAATAGGAGGGATTTGTGAGAGAGAGCAAATCTTGATATTACCACATGGGAACTTGGCTTCGTGTGTCTTCATTTTTGGCTCACTTATATAAGTCTTTGGTTAGTTCTGATTTCCGAAACAGAGATGTTAGTTGTAAGTGTTACTGTAGTATAGATTTTGCAGACAGTGGATTCAAATTTGGCTCATTGTTTAAAAAGAAGACTGTCTACATCATGAGATTTGCACTTAGAGCAAAGTTAACATGGTCACAAGGCTAAAAAAATCTCAAATATCTATTTTCCTTCTAGCCCATCTGGCCAATCATTTCACTGTTAGTTGGATAGATGAACTATATTGACCTTTGATATTTTTCTGGAAGTTAGAAAGGAAATAGCAGCAATATTCCAGCAAGGGGTGGGAATGGACTGAGAAAAGTCAGCATGTGTTTTGACTTTTAAGTATGACTTTTCTGTAGTGTAGTAAGAAGTGCTTTGCGAAGAATAGGGCATTTTTCACTGTGTATGAATTCAATATCTTATTGCTCTGTAGTATATTTTTCCTGTCAACTGCTGAATGTGGTTGTCCTTTTGGATAATGCATTTTTGTTTGCTTTCAGATATTGTGAAAGATCTCCTATATAACCTTTTGGTTTCTTTAGGACTTAAAGAGGCTTGGAGAAGTGACAAAAGCTTGTGGGAAAAGAAAAGACCCAAATTCAGACACTTTTGTTTTATATCTCTTCTAGGTAAGGCAAGCTCTAGGATTAGCTATTAATAGCTCTATCAGAATACACTAAGCCTTTGGTACAGTTTACTTTCTCCTGTTGTCAGCCTCTGAGAAGATGTATTATTTTCTCCCTCTCTTTCATGAGAAGTGGATTCCTCCCCTCTTTGTCCCCTTGTTTAAGCCTGTCCGGTGGGGGTGGCTCTCTTTTGAGGATACCAGGGGAGGCACTGTGAGTGAAAGGACACAGGTTGCAATGAGCAAGATGTGCTCATGAGTCATCGAAGAGGCAGCCTGGTTTGAGAAATGATTCTTGTTGAGGCATTTTAAGAGAGAAAGAAGATAAATTTTATGTTGTGTCTATAGTATTGCCAGTGCATCACACTAGATATGCCAGGCCCTCATTCCTCATCTGCCCCAAGTTTAAAATTTGCATATTCATTAATATCTTCTAGTCTCTGAGATTTCCCTCCATGAATTTGTGACATATGTCCTGGTGTAATAATAAACTTTACTTACTATTTTCTTGGTTGACTCTGAGTGCTTTTATTAGTTACAATTTTATTTTATTCCTCTTTAATTTTTCCATTTTAGTCCCTCTACTATCTCCTACATACTCAGATATATTATTACTATACCACACCATCAAGTTTGCTTGTGAATGGGGACAATTTAAGAACTTAAAGCTAAGTAAGTGCTTCTCAGTCTGTAGTCCATATTTTCTACATTACCTACATTTTCTACATTTTTATGTTAATGAGCTTTCCTGTATTTAAATTAAAATTTAAAGCAAACTGAATATTTATTTTTCATTCATACATAGATGTATTCAACAAATATTTACTATATACTGGGTGCTAGTACTGTGTAGATTCTGATTTCTTCAGCCAAGTACAGGAGAATTAGCTGCAGAAGTTGATTATAGACCATTCTATTTGCTTTTTCTCTTTGGGATTTTCAAGCATCCTATTCTGAGTCTTAGATTACAGACACAATATATAAAAAATAGTATTTCTGAGTTCCTTAGAATTCTGGTGGTTTATCTTACTATTGGATGTATGTTTGGGATGCTATGATTTATAAATCCTGTAATATCAGTGGGCTTCCCTTGTGTCTCAATTGGTAAAGAATCCGCCTGCAGTGCAGGAGACCTGGTTTTGATGCCTGGGTTGGGAAGATCTCCTGGAGAAGGGAAATGCTACCCACTCCAGTATTCTGGCCTGGAGAATTCCATGGATTGTATAGTCCATGGGGTTGCAAAGAGTCGGATATGACTGAGCGACTTTCACTTTAGTTTACTTCACTTTTCATATCAACAGAAAACCTTTATATCATTCTCTTAATAATGGCCCACTCTTGACATTTTAAAGAAATAGTTTAAAATAATAAGTTATCGTTCAGTTGCTAAATCATGTCTGACTCTTGTGACCCCATGGACTGTAGCATGCTAGGCTTCCCTGTCCTTCACCATCTCCTGGAGTTTGCTCAGACTCAAGTTCATTGAGTTGATGATGCCATCCAACTATCTCATCCCCTGTTGCCCCTTTCTCTTTTTGTTTTCAATCTTTCCCATCATCAGGGTCTTTTCCAATGAGTTGGATCTTAGCATCAGGTGGCCCAGAGTATTGGAGCTTTAGCTTCAGCACCAGTCCTTCCAATGAATATTCAGGGTTGATTTCTTTTAGGATTGACTGGTTTGATCTTGCTGTCTGAGATACTGAACATCAAAAATGGCTTAATCCTCTTCAGTTAATGCTATTTATTCTGACAAAATATTAGTAACAACCAACTGTCAAGCTATAAGGAAATGGTCAATTAAAATATGATAAATGGCTTATAAGAACATTAAACAACTGTTTCATTGAGAACTGTGTGGCAGGATTGTTCTTGAGCATAGGAAAATGTTCATAATGTTATTATAGGTCTGTTTCCCCAGTAAACAGGCTCTGAGATGGAGACCTGTGCTCAGAAAGGCTATTGGATAGTGCTCTCAGGATCAGTGACCCAACAAGACAAACCAAAGTAGGTTTCAATACCTGAGAATAGTCCTTTGTGGTTCATAACGCCACCCTTTAGTCATCCTTTTTTCATGCAAGAAATCGTGTCTTCACCGCTTAGCAGTTTTATGACTATTTCCCTGTAAGGATGTGAAAAAAGTAGAATGGAGGAGAGACAAGTTAAACTGCTTTGCAAAGGCACAATCACAACAAATGTCTAAGCTAATCTCTTCAGAATTGTCCTGCACTGAGGCAAGGATATCTTGCCTTTGTATTACAGCTTGCCACCTTCCAAACCAAACTAACTTCTGGACTCAAGCTGACCTGGGAAAAAGATGGACATTGGGCCAGGCAGTTCTCTTCAGTTGAAAGCAGTTCCCAGAGCAAGACTCAGCCTGGAGCTGATAGTTTCACATGCTCTCAGCATCTACTACAGATGAAATATTACACAAAAGGAAAAAAAACATACAAATGTTTCATGTACATTATTATATTATGAATTCCACTGTAATATACGTATGAGTGAGTGAAAGGCACTCAGCCGTGTCCGACTCTTTGCGACCCCATGGACTATAGCCCACCAGGCTCCTCTCTGTCCATGGGATTCTCCAGGCAAGAATACTGGAGTGGGTTGCCATTCCCTTCTCCAGGGAATATATGTATGAGTACATACATATCATACATACATATTGGGAGAGGACACAGAAAAATGAACACAGTAGTACTGCAAAACTGAAGTAGGTGATCCAGTATTTAGGACTCTGCACTTCCACTGCAGCAGGGTGCACATTGAACTCTGGTTGCATGTTAGGCAGTATGGACAAAAAAAAAAAAAAAAGTGAATGAATTCATAAGCACATAACTTTTTGTCAAATAAGCCATTAAGTGAAAAATATTGCAGTTTCCATTACAGTATCAGAAGAACTCAAGTGTATTTTGTCTTTTTATCTCCTAATTTAAAAAGTTACTATTTTTATTAATTATTAAATGTCTCAGGCTTTCTTCTGTGTTCTATTTGTGGAATATCTTCAGGTGTCGTATGACAAACATAGCTCAGTGTTGCTGTCAGATTCACTTTAAGATAGTAACACATACGAACAGTTGCTCTGCTTTGGCTAGTTTCAGCCATTCCTAGGGTGGCCTCACCTATGAGGCAAAAGAAGCAATGCTTATGGGTTAAGTCCCTATGTATGCCATTGATACTTTTTTCACAGCCTTAAATTACTTTCATAAGGCACTGGAGTGGCACCCCACTCCAGTACTCTTGCCTGGAAAATCCCATGGATGGAGGAGCCTGGTAGGCTGCAGTCCATGGGGTCGCTAAGAGTCAGACACGACTAAGCAACTTCACTTTCACTTTTCACTTTCATGCATTGGAGAAAGAAATGGCAACTCACTCCAGTGTTCTTACCGGGAGAATGCCAGGGACAGGGGAGCCTGGTGGGCTGCCATCTATGGGGTGACACAGAGTCGGACACGACTTAAGTGACTTAGCCAGTGTAACATCTTATATGTATGTGATCAAAAGGAAATTAGGAATGAAAAATGTGAATGGAACAGGGTAAATAAATCAAATATGATACTGAAAAACAATTTGAAATTATGAAAAATTCAGATTTTTGTTAATTTTATTTATTTTCAAGAACACAACTTTTATTCCAAAAGTTAATCCTCTCTGCACAAATTGGATAGAGGCATAGCTCCTAAGACTGTTGGAACAGTTGAGGAGGGTGCATCATAATTTAGTGATTATAAAAAGCATAGTAAAAAGTCATTAACTGTGATGAACATCTCTGAGTAAGCCCTCTTAGGATACATCCTTGTGAAGATTATGCTCTTCTGGTGACTCAGTGGTAAAAATCCACCTGCAATGCAGAGACCTGAGTTTGACCCCTGGGTTGGGAAGATCTCCTTGAGGAAGCAATGGCTTTCTACTCTAGTATCCTTGCCTAGAGAATTCCATGGACAGAGCAGCCTGGTGGGCTACAGTCCATGGGGCACAAAGAGTTGAAAACGACTGAGCATCTAAGCACAAATCATTCATTGTGGGCTCCAATTTGAATTGGGCCAGTTATCATTAGCAGAAATCATAATCCATTTATTTGCATAATAATTCTCTTCCTTAAATTCTTAGCCACCAAGTAAAAGACTGGTCAAAAGTGCAGGCATGAGAAATACCAAGAGTACATCTCTGGGGGAGATTTGAAAGCCTGTGAGACATTGACATATTTTCACAGTGTGGCTGGTGTATTTCAGAAGTGGGGACCAGGTGTGGGTACAAGGCTGAGGCAGATGCTTCTGTAACTCCTCTTCTTAATTAGCTCATCTTTGTGCATTTTTTGAATCTGTACCACACTGTTGTGGGACTGTTGGCTTAGTGTCTTACACAGCGACGTATCAGGATGCTAAGGAAGGAAGACTGTGAAATGTGATGAGTTCTTAGTCACCCGGTAGGTGGGTAACTTCTGATGGCAAGCATAGCACAAAGCCCTGATAAGGCCACATGATTATAGGTGTGCTGCCCTGAGTCTGTCCATTTCTTCGGTCTCACTTGGGGCTGTTTGTTGGCAAAGGGACAAGAATTTGTCAAAGGGTAAGCTTTCACACCTATTAAATTAGTCATTTAGTATAATTTGCCCACACTTATGTAAAAACACCTGCCAGTGAACATTGGAGGGCATGAAAAATAGCAGTGAAAAAGCTATATATGTATGCTCATGCACCCATACAAGCATCTATATTCATTATAGATATTACATAATATATATCTTATGTGATATATATATATATATTATATATATAGAGATGTGGTCAGTCACACACAGCCATATTTGTTTATTCATTAACTGATACTTTCATCTATTCATTCAAAAAAATTACTAGAAACAGGATTAGGATTACAATAGTGGTCTTTGTTTAGTTTCTCAAATGTGTCATTTTAGTTTCTCTTCCAAGATGCTTGCATACATGTTCCTTTGGTCGGGAATGGCTTTTCTTTCCTCCTTATTGGTTGCCTAGGTAACTTTTACGAATCTTTCAGATGTGTCACCTTTTAAAGGATGTTTCCTTTGACCCAGTGATTATATTAGGTCCCAGGTATATGCTCTCATAGGATTCCGTACCTTATCATCCTAATACTTATCATAATGTGATTTCTCCATACAGTTGTTGGATTATGTGTACAATTACTGGATTATACTATCTTTCACATAGCTCAATACGGGTAAGATCCACATCTATTCTGAACACCATAGTTTCTTTAGTGTTCACTGAAACTGATACAGAACAGATGTTATCATTTTTTTTAATATATTAATGAATAGTCAAAAGGACATCACTTTTGTTTTCAAAGAGATTCTCTGGTTAAGGGGGTGGGCCTGCTAGAAGCTATTATGTGATAAATATTAGGAAATGCTCTGGAAATCAAAGAATTGGAGGCATCCGTCTCAGCCTGTGATTGTCAAGGAAAGTTTTCTGGAGGAATTTGGGTGTAAGTATCTGCAAGATCAGTTCAGTTGTTCAGTTCAGTTCACCCAGTCATGTCCAACTCTTTGCGACCTTATGGACTGCAGCATGCCAGGCTTTCCTGTCCATCATCAACTCCCAGAGCTTACTGAAACTCATGTTCATCGAGTCAGTGATGCCATCCAACATCCAATCTTCTGTCGTCCCCTTCTCCTCCTGCCTTCAATCTTTCCCAGCATCAGGGTCTTTTCAAATGAGTAAGTTCTTCACATCAGGTGGCTAAAATAATGGAGTTTCAGGTTCAGCATCAGTCCTTCCAGTGAATATTCAGGACTGATTTCCTTTAGGATTTACTGCTTTGATCTTCTTGTAGTTCAAAGGACTCTCAAGAGTCTTCTCCAACACCATAGTTCAAAAGCATCAATTCTTCGGTGCTCAGCTTTCTTTATGTTCCAACTCTCACACCCATACATGACTACTGGAAAAACCATAGCTTTGATGAAACAAACCTTTGTTGGTAAAGTAATGTCTCTGCTTTTTAATATGCTGTCTTGTTTGGTCATAGCTTTTACTCCAAGGAACAAGCATCTTTGAATTTCATGGCTGCAGTCACCATCTGCAGTGATTTTGGAGCCCCAAAGAATAAAGTCTGTCACCGTTTCCATTGTTTCCCCGTCTATTTCCCATGAAGTGATGGGACTGGATGCCATGATCTTAGTTTTCTGAATGTTGACTTTTAAGTCTTTAAAACTTTTTCACTTTCATCAAGAAGCTCTTCAGTTATTTTTCACTTTCTTCCATAAAGTGGTGTCATCTGCGTGTCTGAGGTTATTGATATTTCTCCTGGCAATCTTGATTCCAGCTTGTGCTTCATCCACCTGCATTTCGCATAACATACTCTGCTGCTGTTAAGTCACTTCAGTCGTGTCTGACTCTGTGTGACCCCATAGATGGCAGCCCACCAGGCTCCCCCGTCCCTGGGATTCTCCAGGCAAGAACACTGGAGTGGGTTGCCATTTCCTTCTCCAGTGCATGAAAGTGAAAAGTGAAAGGGAAGTCGCTCATTCATATCCGACTCTTAGTGACCCATGGACTGCAGCCTACCAGGCTCCTCCATCCATAGGATCCTCCAGGCAAGAGTACTGGAGTGGGGTGCCATTGCCTTCTCTGAAATATACTCTTCATAGAAGCTAAATAAGCAGGGTGACAATATACAGCCCTGATGTACTCCTTTCCCAATTTGGAATCAGTCTGTTGTTCCATGTCCAATTCTAACTGTTGTTTTTTGATCTGCATACAGATTTCTCAGTAGGCAGGTAAGGTGGTCTGGTATTCCCATCTCTTTAAGAATTTTCACAGTTTGTTGTAATCCACACAGTCAAAGGCTTTGGAGTAGTCAATAAAGCAGAAGTAGATTTTTTTTTTGGAACTCTCTTGCTCTTTCACATGGAACAACGAAGTCGTTCAAAATTTGGAAAGTGGTATGTCCAAAATCACTGCAGATGGTTACTGCAGTTATGAAAGTAAAAGACTCTTGCTCCTTCCAAGAAAAGCTATGACAAGCCTAGGCAGCATATTAAAAAGCAGAGACATTGCTTTTCTTAAAGAGCTCCATATTGTGAAAGATATGGTGTTTGCAGTAGTCATGTATATCAATAACCTCAGATATGCAGATGATACCACCCTTATGGGAGAAAGTGAAGAGGAACTCAAAACCCTCTTGATGAAAGTGAAAGAGGAGAGTGAAAAAGTTGGCTTAAAGCTCCACATTCAGAAAATGAAGATCATGGCATCTGGTCCTATCGCTTCATGACAAATAGATGGGGAAACAGTGAAAACAGTGTCAGACTTTATTTTGGGGGGCTCCAAAATCACTGCAGATGGTGACTGCAGCCATAAAATTAAGACGCCTACTCCTTGGAAGGAAAGTTATGACCAACCTAGATAGCATATTCAAAAGCAGAGACATTACTTTGCCAACAAAAGTCCATCTAGTCAAGGCTATGGTTTTTCCTGTGGTCATGTATGGATGTGAGAGTTGGACTGTGTAGAAAGCTGAGTGCCAAAGAATTGATGCTTTTGAACTGTGGTGTTGGAGAAGACTTGAGAGTCCCTTGGACTGCAAGGAGATCCAACCAGTCCATTCTGAAGGAGATCAATCCTGGGTGTTCTTTGGAAGGAATGATGCTAAAGCTGAAGCTCCAGTACTTTGGCCACCTCATGCAAAGAGTTGACTCACTGGAAAAGACTGATTCTGGGAGGGATTGGGGGCAGGAGGAAAAGGGGACAACAGAGGATGAGATGGCTGGATGGCATCACCGATTCGATGGACGTGAGTCTGAGTAAACTCCAGGAGTTGGTGATGGACAGAGAAGCCTGGCATGCTGAGATTCATGGGGTCACAAAGAGTCGGACAGGACTGAGCGACTGAACTGAACTGAACTGTATGGACGTGAGAGTTGGGCCATTAAGAAAGCTGAGTGCTAAAGTATGGATGCTTTTGAACTGTGGTATTGGAGAAAACTCTTAAGTGTCCCTTGGACTGCAAGAAGATGAAACCAGTCAACCCTAAAGAAAATCAGTCCTGAATATTCATTGGAAGGACTGATGCTGAAGCTGAAGCTCCAATACTTTGGCCACCTGATGCAAAAAAGTGTTGACTCATTGGAAAAGACCCTGATTCTGGGAATGATTGAAGGCAGGAGGAGAAGGAGACAAGAGTTGGTTGCATGGCGTCACTGATTCCATGGACATGAGTCTGATCAAACTTGGGAGGTGGTGAAGGACAGGGAAGCCTGGTGTGCTGCAGTCCATGGAGTTGCAAGAAGTTGGACATGACTGAGTGTCTGAACAACAACATGGAACTCAATATAAAAAAATAAACATCCCAATCCAAAAATGGCTTGAAGACTTAAAGTGGCAACTCTCCAAAGAATACAAACAGGTGACCAATACACACATGCAAAGATGCTCAACATCAGTAATTATTAGAAAAGTTCAAATGAAAACTGCAATGAATTATCACCTTACACCTCTCGGAATGGTCATCATAAAAAAAAAAAAAAAATCTGTAAAGAATAATTGTTTGAGAGGGCCTGGAGAAAAGGGAACCCTCGGCCGAGAG